>JANHGN010019173.1:91711-118995 GCA_024605025.1 Megaceryle maxima | reverse complement strand
CTCCCCTCCCGCCCCCCTCCCCCCCCGCCGTCCCTCCTGGTGCCCCGGCGGCAGCGAGGCCGGGGGGGGGTGGGGTGTGTGCAGGGTGCTGGGGGCCGCCCCTGCCGCCGCCCCGAACTTTCTTTTCCTTTAACTTGCCCGGTGGGGTTTGGTTTTTTTTTTTTTTTTTTTTTTTTGGGGGGGGTGGTGGGACAGAAGGACGAACAAACACAGTGCAAAAATAAAAAGCGATAAGCGAGGAGTGATGAGCAGCGAGGTGGGAGCGCCCAGCCCTTTGTGCTGCCGGCCCCGGGCGGGGGTGCGGGCGGCTGTCGTGCCCCTGCGCCTTTGGGGACGGGGGGGAGGGTGAGCGGGTGAGAGGAGGGGAAAAACAAAAAACAACCCCCCCCCCCCAAATCGCGGTGCAATACTATATGGGGGGGGGAATCGGAGTGTAGCGCTGTACGGTGGGGGGAAAAATAAAAATATCGGAGTGTAAGGCTATATTACCTTCTACAAAAATTATCTTCTGTAAAATAAATAACTTGCTCTCCCAGAGTTGGCCAGCGTTGCTCGGGGAGCAAACTGCTGGTATCTGCGTGAAAAGCGTTTGCCCACCCTGGCTGTGGGAGATGAGCGCCCCGTGGCATCGGCGTCACCCAGCGAAGCCCACCGAAAGCTTTCCGCTGCTGGTGCAGCCGGGGCAATGCGCTGGGATGAAATTTGGGCTTTTATCCGCCTACCCCAGAATCCCACACCACCCGTTAAGAGGCGGAGAGGAGCAACCAGATGGGTTATTTTCTAGTTCTCACCCGCCGTGGTTTGCAGGGATGTGATGCTCGGCTCCAGACAGCGGGTGGGTTTTGTTGGTTTGGGGTTTTTTTGGTGGTGTTTGTTTGATGGGGTTTTGTTGGTGGTTTTTTTTTGTTTTTTTTTTTTTCCCCCCGATCTTTGCGTGGCTTGCGTGGAAAATCAGACGTTTTCCGCGCTTAGGGAGCAGGTACGAGCAGTTGGGTAGAAGGCACCGAAGAGAAGTTCACTTGCGGCGGGGTTTAGATCGAGCTTGTAAAAATCTTCCTAGTTTTTGGCAGACCCCTTCCCCTGGAATAAGTAAGTAAAGCAATTTATTCTTGCTTAATTGTCCATCGGGACAGAAACGGTATTCTCCCCCCCCCATTTATATACATAATTTTTTTTTTTCCCTTTCTGTTTGGCCACGGCAGGTAGATGATATTCGCGGCAACTTTGCGAGGCTGCTTTATATAGAGCTGGCGGCGTGTGGGCTCCATTTTCTGCTTTCTGGTTGGTCTACAACTCTGAAATGTACAGGAACAGCAAAGTGGTCTTAGCGTGGGATTAGTAACTATGCTGAATAGGTCACAGATGGGGCGATAGGAGCATTTGATTGATGACGTAAGGCTGCATAACCCCGGTCTACTTTTTTTTTTAATATATTCTTCGCGGTGGGGGAGGGGAGGAATATCTTTCTAATGGGACGTAATCGACTTGGAAACCGCTGTCTGTAAGCCGGCGTGTCACCTCTCATCGCAAACCGACCATGGAAACATTGTATGCGGATTTTTTTTTTTTTTTTTTTAACATGTTTTCTATTTTTCTTCCTTCTCCTCCCGGTGCTGCCTGAGTCTTTGGCAGCCGGTCGGAGCTGCTGCCGCTGCTACGCTGCCGGCAGGTGCCAGGGCTGGAGCTTGGTGGGATGACATCACCCCCTCGGCGGCCGGGGAGCAGCACCCATGCGCACCCCACCCCGAGCCAGCACCCGCCTCCCACTCGCTCACACTGCGTCCAGAGCAATAGTAGCATTTTCCTTCTTCCTTCCCCCCCTCCCTTTTTTTTTTTCTTTCCTGTGTCTGGTACCTGCAGCTGGGGGGGAGCAGTCTGGGGAGCACTTCTCTTAAGGCAAAAGCCTTTTCATTAGGACACTGGCAGCTTTCCAGGGTGGCTTGGGCTTTCCTCCCTGCCCTCTCCCTCCCTGTTCCCCCCCCCCCCTTTTTTTTTATAAAATCTTTGTTACCTCCCTCCCCCCAGTTCATCGAGTAGTCAGTAGAATTTAAACAAGGTTGTGAAAAATCATATTTTCTCTTCTGTCCTCCAGCTGTGGGGAAGAAGGGGTGTTTGAGGAGGAGATACACTATGGGGCATTTGATGAGTGATTGTACATGTGCTGGAGGGACTGCGATGGAGTTTAGGATGTGGGAGATACTGTTTGGTTTCTGCTTCTGATAGTGAGGCAATATTAGCCATGTAAAGAAGGGAGGATGGCAAATGAGGTATTTTTAATTTTTTTTTTTTTTTTTTTCCCCCGAGCAGTACTTGGCGCAGGATGGCCTGGAAGTATTACCACTCTTGTAGAAAAACCTTTGCTGGAAAGGCCCCTGAGAGCCCAAGAAGGCTATGTGTAACAACTTTTAAAAATAAACTTGAAGATTCCAGGACAGGCTAATCACAGGGTCCTCTGCCAGCTGTTTCTGTCAGGATGAGCCAGACCTGAATGTGCATGAGCAGAGTTCTACTTGAAACAGAGGAGGCTAAAACATGGCAAGTCTGGCCAGCATCTCTTCCTCCAGGAGCTGATAGAGTAGGGTCAGCAAAGGGCTTGGGCTGCAGAGCCCTGTGGTAGTGACTGACTTCCTCTTCACCCAAACCAAAGTTGCATGAGGTGATAGAAATACAGACCATGTTTTTGAGGAAAATGGGCAATACCTCTCCCATGTGCTTGGGGAGCTCTGCTGCACCACAAGGTTGCAGAAGGTCTGCATAATTTGGTGCAGGTTTTGATGCTAGAAGGGCACCCTGTTGTTTAGATTTTGGGTAGTTTATCAAATAAAGGGAAGATGAGCATCTTTAGTCATCACTGGGTGGCTGATGCCCACATGAGCTGGTCTTCCCAAAATTGTAGCTTGTGTTCTTCAGGTTGCTGGATGAAGAAGCCTTATGCGTCTGCTGGTGCCACGTTTCAGGATGGCCAACCTCCTTGCTCCTTCCTTCAGTGTCATTTACATTATGTAACAGGTCTCGTTCATACGAAGTTGGTTTTGACCAAGTCTTTGTTAAAAGGAAGTAAAATGTAAGACCCTGTGAATGAGGTGTTTGTATATGAACAAAACTGGGGCAGTGTTCTTCCCCTGTTTTGCTTGTGGCTGTTGAAATATTGTATCTTTCATTTATTTTGTTGGAGGATGATTGTGGTTTGTCTTTCCTTGGCATAATTACAAAATGAAACGAAAAATTAATTTCTTAAACTGTAAATATAATTTTTAGAAAAGCTGAAATGGATGCAGCACCGAGACTTTGACCTTCTGAGCTCCTGACTAGTGGTTGTTTACTACAGCTGCAGCTGTGCGTCTCTGAAAGAGGAGGAGCTGCAAACACAAGCATGCTCACTTTCCCCAGCTAAAAGGAAAACATAAAATGAGCATGCTGTTACAGAGTGAGATGTAAAGAAAAGTATTGAGCAATCAGGTTGTGGCTTTTCCTTTCCTGTAGTGCAAGTTGTGCTGTGCTGTATCTGTAAGAGAAATTTTGAGTCTTGGAAGTGCAAAAGTGAAAGCCCAAAATGACTATGCTTCCTATGCAGTGAGAAAGAAATCCATTTTTATTTTAAATTAAATGCTTGCTTACACTAGAAAAGAGAAATGCTTTTGCACTGTAGTATGAAGGACACTTTCAGCATTGTTCCTGAGTGGAAAAAGCTCCATGTATCCTTACCCTGTGTTCAGCAACTGAACTTTAGACAGTCCTCTTTCTTCAACTGAATGTTTTTATTTTTTTGAACTTGGTACTAAATGCAAAAAAACCCCACCCAACAGCCCAGCAACATATTTGAGGATTTGGTGTCAGAATGATTGATTTAGTTATAGCTAGGCATGGAGCAATGTTGACAAACTTGACTGGAGATTGACTAGACCTAATAGATGTATATGGCACTGTTGCAAAGGTGGGTAAAATTGGACCAATGTGAGCATGGTTGTGCAGTCTCTTTTTGTTTATATATATATATATATATATAAATAAAATCAAACCAACCTGCTGCATTTGAATTTGGAAGCTGTTTTCTGTGCAGAAAGTCTGCTTAGACCTAGTGCCCTAAAAACTCTGAACTTTCTCATACTTCTGCAAAGTTTGGTGTGACTGGTGGGTTTGAAGTTTATTCTGAGTCTGTGCTCTCATGTTTGCTCCCAAGTAATAGCTATAATACAGAAATGGTAGAGTATTCTTGAACTAGTTTTTTTTTACCTTTTGTTGACAGAGAATTCTTAAAATAATACTGAGACAGAAGGAAAAGGAAAAATGAAAGTGGCTTTGGCAAGAAGTCAGTGTATTTACACTGTATGTAACACTGAGCTTGTGTGGACTTTGAGTTCAGTGTAAAATCTCATGGTACTCATCAGAAGGCATGATCTAGACTTTGGTCTAAACCAAAATCAAATTATAATATACAAATATTGTGGTTGGTTTTTTTTACATTTATGTCTACTGCAGAATGATACATTTTGATTTGGAAGAGACAATTTTAAATTATAGTTTACCTTAGTCCTATAACTATTTCTGTTATTTCCTGCATTTTTGGAAGGGATGGTGACTTGAGCCATTCCAGTGTTTCTCAACTGAAATATATGGTAAAACTTGGGAGTGAATATATGAAGTCATGTGAAATATATTCAGGTACTGTATGCTTCATACTGGCTATGTTTCTTCATGTGCTTCATGTCTGCATATCAGCTCCTGTGTCAGAGGAGCCCTTGCAGCTATAGGTACAAGAGTAGGACTTGTCTAGGTGTTGGCTTGCTGATTATTCCTTCTTTTTCTTATTTTTTTAATTATTATTTCTTAAAATTAATTAAAATTGCAGGGATGCAAAATCTGAGGTAGATCACAACTAAAATTGTGTATGTTAGGATCAAGGGAGATCCCATAATTAAAGATTATTAAAAGTATATGCTTAATTCTGAATAAAGTTTGCCAGAGACCATTGCTCACTGGCATTTCCTACCCTCTGAACATAATCCCAGCAATGTGTGTATTTTCATTTTGAATCTCTTGGTTTGCTTATTTGTTGCTGATTCATTTTTTATTATGTGTGTGGTGTTTTTTTGTGTGGGTTTTTACTTGGTTTTGTTTGTTTGTTTTTTGTCCTCCTGAAACAAATGCCCTTATGCAATGATGTTTGTATCCTTTTGTCGGTTGCTGATACCACTGGTGTTGACAGGCTTTGGAGTTGCATTGCAGACCAGCACCACTTGAGTTAAGGAATGTCTGGTTAGCAGTAGCAAGCTTTTGTCCTCTCTGTGAACCAGCCTCCAGGACTGGAATGAAGCATGCTCTTTGCTAATGGCTGGCACGGTATTTGCTACATCGCAGAGTAATGATGGGACTCAAAAATCTCGAGTTTTGTTCTGGGCTGTGGGGCGAGCGTGTTCTCGTTGTTTAAACGTGGAACAATCAAATGCATGACCTTGGACATCAGCACCGCAAAAGGGATAATTAATCAGATGATGTATTGTGTCGAGAGACCTGAGTTCTGGTCTTGATTTTTGTCACTTGTCACCTAGGACAGCCACCTTGTTACCCCCTCTGTAAGGTGGTAAGCAGTGACCCCAATTCCTAACAGCTATGGGGCATTTGTCCAGTGGTCAGAGCAGTGAAGAGCACGAGGTTATGCATGCTAATGCTGATCCTCCCGCTGCCTGCCTAAATAGTTTCTTTTTCTCTGCCTTGGCCAAGAAGGGTTTTGCTGGTGGTGGGGTTGCATCTCTTTTCTGGAACCTTATAGGTCCCCGAGGGCAGTGTGGGAAGCACAGTGGTGCCGGCTGGCTGAGTTGGTGCAGGTGATGTGCAGAGAGCTCAGTCCGGCTAGAAATAAGCTCAGGTCCATTAGTGGAGTAGGAGATGGTACCAGCCAGCTCTGGAAGCCTTCCTGAACACAGGCAAACTATAATTCTTGGATATTTTGCTCAAGTGTTTGACAGACTGGCATTGACATGAGTAAAGGCAGCTATCTAACCCCAGCGGTTTCTGTCTTTTTCTGTGGATCCCTGAAGGAGAATCTTTCCAACCAATATATTCTGAATTATTTTTTAATTTTGGGGTTTTTTTGTGTTTTTTTTTTTTTTTTCCCTACCAAAATTCTCAGAAGTGACTGGTGTGTTCTCAAAAACTTTCAAATCAAACTTTGCAGAAGAAGTCACTGATAATTTCAGATAAAATGACTGAGACTTCTTAAATGGAATAATGCAATGCTAGCAATTCGTAACAGGAATTTCAGAGAATAGCTATGACTGTTGTGATTTACTGTGGATGTTACTGCTTTTTTTAAATTTTTTTTTTTTTTTTCCATGGCACCAGCATTTTCAGATGGTCTGCTAAAAATTGAAGATGCCTTTTATAGCAGACATGATAACATATTGTCATCAGAGGTAGCCAGTGAGGTATTTAGGATTAATAGTATCAGTTGCCAGTTCTTCCTAGGAAAAAAGAAAGATAACAGCTGTGAGTATTATTTAGTAACATCTTGACATGAATCTGAGCAGGACTCAAAATCAGAGTAATATAGAAATAATTTTTTTTGGTATCTGTCTTTTATTTTGAGTGTGCAGTGCTGGCACAAAATAGTTTTGAGTTGGTCCTAAAGTATGGGTTGGCAGTGCTCTAGAAGAGCATGTAAAGAGCTGTGATTGATGACACTTTAAAATCTTTTTAAGTGTTGGACAGTAGTTGGAGCTCTTCCAGTTCCTTTCTCAGAGAATCTTTCAGTTGCAAGAAAATTCAGGTTAAGTGAGAAATGAAAAGATTTCTCTTATAAAAACCAAAGGTGGAGGAAAAAATTCCTTTCTAATTTCTATAAATTGGTAAGTTACAAGACAATTTTTTACGGGTTTGCTTAACCAAGGAAATCTTTGTATAGGCCATGCCCTACAGAATTTTGAAAGGAAAAAATGAGCAAAGTGGTTGTTTTTCCCCTTCTGAAAGGAAGAGCACGCAAACTTAAGTTGACTTCGCAGGCAGATTTGGAGGCTGTGATTTCAGAAAGCATTGCTGTTTTCACTTCTATTTTCCAGATGTATATTCAGCTAAATCAACATTTTGCTAAAATATCTTTGACAGTTGTCTAAAGAGCATGTATTAATAATTATGGGCTGTCTATTTTGAGAAAGAGATTTGTAATTTTTGGTTGTGACTCTGTTGGGATAAAGTTTGCAATAGTCAGAATGAACAATTAAATATAAACTTAGAAGAAACTGGAAAAATATCATGAGATTTAGTATATTTTTGAGAAAAAAATATACTTTGCATCCCAGACAGTGTCCTAGATGGATTTATTTTGTGCTTGTTGGACATGTGCACTCCTTTAGGTTACACAGGTTTCTGGATTTAGGAAGACAATACTTGTTTCTCTTTAGGATGTTAAAGAAGCATGTGGGCTAGGCAGGGATGGGAGACTTGAGTCTGTGCATAGCAGTCACAGACACTTGCCTAAGTGGATAATTCTGGTGGATAGCTTGAATAAAATATGTTCATTTCCCAAAAAGAGGAGTGTAACTCATCTTTGCCTCAGAGATGTGTACTAAAATCATGACAACAGAATCATTCTCATGGTCAAAAGCTTGTCAGAAAATCTTTCCATTGGCCGACAGTAGAGGAAGTCTCAGATGTTGAGCTCACACAAAGATGCGTGCATTGTACTTGAGATAAACGTAAGATGCCTGTTCTGCTGAAATCCTGGGAGAAGCATTCATGGACCTGCAGGATTTGGCAGTGGTGAGGATGTTTAAATAGAACTTTCTGTGAGCTCTTTGCATGGCTTTTGTTATTTGGTGGACATAGCCTGAAGTCCATCAACAGAAATGAAAAATTCTTGTATGTTCAGATCCCTCACAAATATTACTGAAGTTCCACATATGTTGTGGCTTTCATTGACACAGGGCACATTACAGTGCCCTGTACTTGCACTGGTGAGGCTGTAGCCTGGGTACTGTGTTCAGTTTTGGGCACCTCAGTATAAAAGACATTTAGGTGCTGGAGCAGGTCTAGAGAAGGGCAGCAAAGCTGGTGAGGGGTCTGGGGAGAACATGTTTTATGAGGAGCAGCTGAGGGAACTGGGATTGTGTAGCCTGGAGAAGAGGAGGCTGAGGGGAAACCTTATTGCTCTCTACAATTACCTGAAAGGAGGTTGAGGTGAGGTGGGTGTTGGTCTCTTAAGTACCTGTGATAGGAAAAGAGTTAATGGGCTTAAGTTGCACAGGGGGACGTTTAGATTGAATATTAGGAAAAATTTCTATACTGAGAGAGTGGTGAGGCATTGGAACAAGTTGCCAAGGGAGGTGGTGAAATCACCATTTCTGGAGGTGTTCAAAAAATGTGTGGATGTGACACTTCAGGACATGGTGTAGTGGTTATGGTAGTGTTGGGTTGATGGTTGGACTTAATCTTGTTCCTCTTTTCCAATCTTAATGATTCTGTGATTCTATGGTACGTCTTTTTTTTCTGCCTTAATAATAAAAAAGATAAAGTAAAAGGAGAAAGTTTCTTCTTGTGATGAATTCTGAGCACAGTCAACATTGCCCACTCCCATCCATCAGTTCTCATCCCTGTGCGTTTAGCTATTGCGTTGCCTTCTGCCTCTTGCCAGCAGTGCTGCCCTGCCCCTCTTTGAGTGAGGAATGCTGTTCTGGGACCTCCTCTTCCTGTAACCCCTCTGCTGATGACCCAAATAGAACAATGTCTTGTAATTACAAAACTTGTTTAATTTTTATTTCTAGCCACGTTTTCTGGATCATAGATTGTTTGAAGCTGCCATCGTTTTATGAGAAGTATAGCAACTTTAAGTACTCTCCCCCCGGCCTTTTCCTAAAAACTTCTCTACATGTGCTGTTGTGCTTTCAACCCATCTGACTGAAGAAGCCCGTGGCCCTTGATGCTATTTTATAGCATATATACATATATATAAGTTCAAAATTGCTACTTGCTCCATGTAAGGGATATTTTCTGAGTTGTTCAGCCCCTAACTGGCAAGCCCTCTGGCAGAGCTGCCTTTGTGAGGGTGCAGTTTTCTGTTGTGGCGCCTGGCCAGAGAGTAGGGTGGGTGGGGTGAGGATGCTCCCCTGTGTTTTTCTGTAGGTGCTGGAGTGTCTTTCAGCAGACCCAGAGTGAGCCAGGGTCAGTCCCATGTCCAGTCTGGCTCCTTGGATATTGCTGTGATATAAATAGAAACGTGAGGGTGGCACGAAAAGTCATCTTCTCATATTCATTAAATATGTCAGTGGAAATACTCTCCTCATCTTATACAATGTTAAAACTAATTCAGCAAATGTGAACATTTTGTATCTGTTTCAAGGCATCTGTAAGAGTAATTTTTGTAAGAGGGAGCAGAGATGATGCGTGTGCTACAGCAATCATTTGATATGATCTAGACCAGTAATTCCAGTCAGCGTTTGTCAGACATTACAGTGTTTTCAGTGTAAAAGTTGAATGACTAGACCTCAGCTTTTCTGAAGCTTGAGGATTGGCAACCTTGTCAAGTATGGGAATTGTGTCCTAAAAGCATCTTGACAGCACTGCAAGTGCTGCAGAAGCAGCAAAGCCACATGTAAGCAGTGTATAGGTTGCAAGGACTTTTAAGGATTTGAAAGTCCTGAATGAACAAGCTTGAATTTGGCCACAGATGTCGAATTCAGTTTTTTCTCCCAGTTTGTAATATGAACTCTTGTTTTTGGAGACCTGTCTAGTGCTGTAAGTGTAGTAGGAAGCTTCCAGCTTGAAACTCTTAGTTCAGTGCTTTAGGAGTACATCTGGGCTTTCTGCTTTAAAACTACCATCCTTGCTTTTGGTGCCTGATGCAGCCTTTCCTAGATCTCTGTACAGCAATCGTCTGCTTAAACATGAAGTCCTATGTTGAGAGGGGCATTTAGTTCCCTGTGCTGTAGGATGAAGAACACATTAAGTACCCCCCATAGTGTGTGGGTGTCTGCAATGACTTAGTGAAAAGGCTTTGAAAAGTGTGTTTGAGGTCTTTGTTGAAGAGTGAAGCTGCATTTTGAGTTCAGACCTGTCCTCAAGGATGTTTTCAGATGATGGCCATGCCAACATGGTTTGAAGTCTTTGGTGGTGGACATGTTGGCATTTAAGCAGATATCAGAAGGAATGTATTGTAAAGTCAGATGAAGTTATACTCATTGGGGGCAGGACTTAATGAGGTGAGAAGAAATAAGAGATCTCAATGTGGTATCAAATTCTAGACTTATGATTTGAAGATCAGAAAAGACCATTATGATCATCTAATTCAATTTAAATAAATGCCATCAGTAGAGTATTACTTTGGCTTCTATGAAGCGCATGTGGTGTCTTGGATCTGGAACGTTTTGTGGATACACATTGTAATGGAAAAAACTTCACATGATGGGGAATCAACCACTGTCTTTGGTAAGCTGTTCCAGTGGTTATAATTACTCTAATGCCTATGCATTATTTGTACCCTGAATTTATCCCTTTTTTTGTCTTCCAGCCAATTAACCTTGTTATACCTCTGTCTCTTGAGTGGGTGGTCAACCAGTCTCCTGTCAGTTCCTTCTTCATCTTCATTTTCAGAGTTTGCATAATTGAACAGTTTTAATTTGAGGCTGTTGAAGAGGGTGAATTGATTTAAATCATTTTGACTTTAACGGACAGGAAAACTTGATTTAAATAACCAGCTTAAATATCGTTTGGTTTCTGCAGTTCTTACTGACTTTCTGCTCCCAGTGGCGTCTGTAGGGTAAGTGATTTTTAGTGTGCTGATATGCAGCAGATGAAATAGTCTTTATGCAGAGTATACTCAAATTTTTAGATGAGAGAATGCATTGTATGCATACCTGTGTTTAAAAAGTGTGTGGAGTTAATGTTAATATACTAAGTTTCAATTTTTACATGTTTAATATTACAATATGGCTGGTGATTTGTTTCTTATTTGCTAGATGGTCTAATTTTACTATTGACTGTCATCTGTATGTAGAAATTGGAACTCAAACTGTAGAAAACATCATTGAAATTATTTGTATTCATGTTTTGATTTGTTTTTGATGTACCGCGTTACTTTAAAAATCTCACTAAAAATATTTGTGTTTAAAACTAACTTTTATATTAAATAAAGGAAAAACAACACTGGGTTATTAAAAGAAACTCATTATTTATGTTTAAAATATCCTTGAGAGTTTCAGAACTAGTAGGTATCACCTGTTTTTCTCTTCCAGTCTTTTAATATAAACAAACACATTTACCTAGTTTCTTTTGCTACCAGTAGAGCATAGTTATTGGTCTGTGAATGAACTGAACGAGCTAGTTAGTAGTCTGTGGTGGTTGAATAAGCTGTGAGAAAGAAGACACTCTATTATGAATCTGCTTATTGCTTCGTTTACTGCGGTTCCGTTTTCTTTAAGTTATGATTTTTATCAGGTTGGTATTTTCTTTGAAACCTCAACAGTACATGAGTACTGCTGGAGCATTGATGAAGGAATCTAAATTGGCTTCAGAATCTCAAATGTAATTTTGTTGAATAATTTAAATTGGTCCAAATTTTTGATTAGAACATATAATAATGTTGCAGGAAAAAAAAAAAACAACCAAAAAACATTTCTTTACCAGACAGGCTTTGGAGCACTGTTGGTTAGCCTGCTGCTTCTAGGAGTATTAAACATTGTCAAAAGGTAGGAGTAGCCATCTGTTCTCATTTTGTGAAACTGCCTATGAAAATAACTTGTCAAAATATTTCACTTATTCTCAGCTGATGGCACTGACACTCCATTTCTCAGGTGCCTTTTCAGACGTGTCTATTCAGTGTGTTGTAGCTGAAGTATGAAATATGAGATGCTCATTGGTTAGAGGTACCAGCTGAGTAGTGGCCCAGGCTCAGTGTTTGGTGTGCTTACCTTGTGCTGCACTTCTCAGACCTTTCTATCTCTTGCTTGCTCTGTTTTTCCTGTGTTTTTGGAGGATCATTTCAAATTTAATAATGCTGTTATGTGGACAATACATTCCTTCCTTCCTTCTCCTCAACTGCTTTTCATTAATTATGCCCATCTTAAAAGAGTAAGAATGCCAGGTGATTTTGCTGAGCAGCTTGGAAAAGTTGTACTCTTTCACAGTGATCTTAACGTTGAAGTCCTACTGGTACTCAAACAAACCAGAGCTCTTCCCTATAATTACTACATCCTTTTTGGAGATTTTCTTCCATGCTTATGTATGTACTGCTCTCTTTCCTCAGTCTTCTCAAGGAGATATAATTATGTACTAAAGCTTAATTTCTACATGTTCTGACTTTAAAATTGTTATTATAGGCAACATTTTATAAGGAAACCAAACTAGAGATGGGCCTTTCTCATTTTTTTTCCCCTCTGCCTTCTCCCTAACTTCTTTGTAACTGAAGGCCAAGCAAGATACACTTTTTGCCAGCTTTTCACTGTATATTTCTGCTCAGTGTGATAACTCCATTTCCACTTGTATTTCTCAAGGAAGCAGGCAAAATAATGTAGGACATAGAGTTATCCAAAAATAGTATGATTGGAAGTGTAATTCCCTTCCTCATGCTCAAAGAGGGAAAAGGGAGTGTGTTGGCTGGGTCACTTTCTTTTTGGAAGTTGATGTAAGGAGTGCAGATCCTGTGAGAAGGATCAGGGTTGGGAACAAAGACCATTGTGCAGTGTAGCCCCGTGGAGCAAGTCAGAAAACTGAGAGGTGGCAGTCAGGGGAAAGGTTTTTATAATGTTTCAAGCTGCCTGAGAGGAAAGTGAACCAGGTAAAGAGTGCTAGAAATACATTCAGCACGATAGAGGCTCTCTGCCAAAAGAATTATCTACTTACGCGCTTGAGAGAAGTCCAAATGGGTATTTACTTATCTGTGTTTTTAAAAAAGAAAGCAAAACACATTGTAAAGCTAATTTTACGCACATCCCATACACCGCTGCTGCTAAACTTAGTGATCGGTGGGGAATCTTCACCTTTTTAAAATCCATTAGATCTCTGGTCATTTGTTACTCCCAGCATTTGCTCTGGCTCCTCCTCCTGACAAACTCTTCTCCAGTGTACACTGCAGGGTCTTTGTTTAGGCTTCCAGTGGGGTGCTTGAAGTAGACTTGTGCATTCCTCCATTGGACTTAGTAATATCCATAATTTTTATGTTCTTTATGAATCACCAGTTTATTAAGAAATAGCCCCTTACAGTCTAGCAGCAGTGTGTGAGGCTTGTCAACAGCTCTCCACGGAGCTTTTGAACTTTGTCTTCTAACTATGGCTCTTTGCGTACCAAAGAAGAAAAGCGAACGTAAAGCGTTTGAGGTCATAAGCTTAAAATCCTTTCTCTGCAAAGGCTAATAATGAATTTAATTTTTTACTGAAGTGGAATTTTTAGATGTTGTTTGTTGTTCTTCAACAGTAATGTAGCTCTTGTTTTCTCCGTGCAGTATCTATTAGCCTTTTGATATTTTTTTTTTTCTTTTCACTTCAAGTTGTTGGTTTGCTGTGGTGGTTTTTCTGGTTTTAAATAAAGAATCAGTTTCCATTGCACACAGTACTAAATATAAAAAACAAAACAAAACAAAAACAAACAAACAAACAAAAACCAAAAAACAAACCAGAAACAAACCTACCATTCCTTAATTTATATTTTCATGTTGTAGATGATACAGCATGTCATAGGTCCCTGGAGCCCTGAATTTCTGCTGAAGATTTATGGCAGTAGTTCCTGAAAACACTGCGGTGAAGCAGTAACTCCTTGGTTTCTGGGTTGGTGCAGGACACAGCTGGAGCTTCATGTGACATCTTGGTGCTGGTGTCTTGTGTTACCTTTAGGAAAACTTCTGGTACCTCACAAGTTGCCTCATGGGAAGCGAATCCATTTCTTTGGTTTAGGTTAGGATGTCAGGTGCTTTTTATGTTCTGCTCCTCAGTAAGTGGGACACCCGAGGTTCTAGGTGACCATGACTTCATTTGCTGTCTAGCAGGAGGGTCTCTTGAGTTTTTTTTTCTCCATGCACTCTGGGTGAGGACTGCCTTTGGTACGTGTCTTCATGTTAGTTCTGGCTCCAGGATCTTGGGAGAGTAGTTCTGCTCTTTGCCATCTGTTTTCCAGTTGTGCTGTTAGACTCTGTGTTAGTCTCCCTTTTCTGGGATGAAGGCAGGTTGAAGGGGAGAGAAACTACTAACTTAAGGAGTGGAGGGAGGACAGAGGTGGTCCAAGAGAAGTAAATGTATGTGTGTGTTTCATTAGCAAGTGGTGGCAAAATAAAGCCCATTGCTGCTCAGCAGTGACTTAAGATCTTTTGAAAACTTATTTTCTGCTGAATCTGTTTTCCATGCAGCAAGCTCTTACCGCAGCACTAGTTATTACTCAATGAAGATCTCGTCCATTGCTAGCATCTCAGTCATCACCTCTGGAATGACATTTTTTATACTGCAGACAGCTTTGAGGTTTTCTGTTAGACAGGTAATGGTTTTCACTGCTGGCCACAGAAGTTTACAGGGCTGATGTGATGCCTGGTATATTGTGTAAAGTGATTCTGTTGTGACGGGTTCCTTTTAGTTGTTCAAACAGTCCTCTGTTATTATGTCAAAGTAGTCTCCTGGCTGCTCCTAGGCCTGTTGAGAACCTGTGGGTTTATTTTGTGTGTTGTTCTTCATTGGGGACCTTTGTGGGTTGCAGATTCATGGTTGGATGCAGTAAATTTTGTTACAGTCAAAGTTTGTGGATTCAGCGCGATGCCTGTTACATCAGGAAGAGGTTGAGGTGCTTTCTCAAAGGGCTGATCATGTTTCTGTTGTTACCCTGAGCCGCCAAAGAGCATCTATGTCTTATCCAGTGTTGAGCTTGAGCGAACAAAATGCAACATCCTGAGGAGCTTTGGATACGTGTTTCGTGTATTAAACAATTCTCAAGGGCATTTTGTAGGTAGATGCAAGCAGATGTGAGAATGCGATGTGTATTTTTCTCATGTGGATTCTTCTGGAGAAACTTCAGAGTCTTTGTTTTTGAGCAAGAATGTTTGGATACATAATGCTCTTTATCATTTAAAATCGTATTACCCGGCTTTTTGGAAACAGAACCTCTAACAGACAGGAAAATAGATTTCTTTGTTGCTTTGATCTGTCCTCAGGGTGCAAGAACACAATTCTATTGTTGCAGGCATTTTGTTTTAAAGTTTTAAATCTTCGTGTTAATCAAAGTGGAATTCACAGGTTTGTTATTTCTACTTAATGTCAGGCTTTACTTCTTCCTCCTCTCTTCTTTAAATAGAGATGTTATGTCATTGCTGCTTCACTGATAATTTTGCTTTTTCCAAAGATCCCATCAACAAAATTACTTTGAGTGTATTCTGTGCTCCTCACCATTTATTTTATGTCTGCAGGATTCAGTAAGATAGTCATACCTTGAATTGATTTAAATACCTGTCAAATAAGAAAAATAATAGAACAAAAAATGAAGTAAGGAGCATTCTGTTATAACATGCTCCTCTATCCCTAGATTTGATCTCTGTCTTCATTAGCATTTGAGCTTTACCATAAGATGCATAATACATTTTTAGAGAGGACGGTGAGATACATTTGGACCTCCACTGGTGCTGTTCTGGCTGATAGTTTGGAAGTCATTTAAGAAGTGCCTCATTTTTACATATGCAAAATGGATGTAATAGTGGTTATATGCTTGTCTCGGGTGGTAATGTCCACAGGGATTTCTGTAGATGCTTGCTACGTATGTTGCTTTGGTAAGGCTGATGTTATTTTTGGAAGATGTAAGAAGTGTAACTTCTTTCCTTTGTCAGACTGAGAATAACTTCTATGAGCCCTGTAGCCATGAAAAGTATATTGAAGGAGGCTGTTTGCAGGAGGTATTACCCACTTGGTTTCCTTGGAAACATGAAACATGATTTACAAATATTGACTTGAGAAAGCTGCAGCTTAGAAGAAATCCTAAACTGTTGGTTCAGGCTTTTAAATTAATATCTCTGAAGAGTTTAGGCGATATTGAAAGTTACTACATGTCCATGAAATGATATTTAGAATCATTCTGGGTTTTTGTGCTTCTTGGTATAATAGCTAATTCTGGATGCTGGAGGACTGGAGGGAATCTGAGAGTTTTGCTGGATAAGGAGCACTGAAATGGATCTGTGGATCCAGTTTCACCTCTGTTAAACAGTCCAACTCCCACTGGAGTTAACAAATTAATGCTCTGAAAAATCAGGTTGTTAGTGCCTTAAAACTGATGGGCTGCAACCCGGAATGTTTTCCTCTTGGTGGAGTTAGATGCTGTAAAGTAGCATTCATGTCTTTAAAATGTTTCAGAACTCTGTGGAGGGTGGTTTGTTATGTTTATGCAAGAGATTGTGTGATAAACTAAGTAAAATACATTTACTGGATAACTTTATTATATGGGAATTTTCATATACACTTATTTTTAGAGGCTGCTGATTTAGTCTTGCTGAGCTTGTTAAGGTTTTCAAAATGAAATCTCCTTTATATCCCTGGAGTATTATATTAGATTATCCTGAAGTTAGTGTTGAGATCCATGGAAAGAGGCATCTGTATTGGAGGAAAAAAAAGCATATAGCTGAGTGTTGCATACATGTGATGGGTGCAGAGTTATATACAGAGTGGAAAGAGATTGCTTCTGTGTATTCATTAGCGAGAGCAGATCTTAGTTCAGTCAATCTGAGGTGCTGCTGGCTGTGGTTTTAGTTGTGCTTCTCTTGGTGACAGAACTGGTTTATGCAGTCCCTATTGCCACCCATTTCCTGTGGTTCATGTCCTTCCATCACTCATACTGCTTCTGCTGTCAGTGGGCTGGATTGGATCATGAAGCTTCCCTAACTTCTTGGGGTTTACTGATTTATTCTTAACTTGGGTTATTTGCCCAGTTCATGCCCCAAAACAGCTATGGCTTTGCAGGAGTGGACCAGGTGATTGGAGGCTACTAGTGCTGCTGGCAGGAAAACATCTCTAGCCAGTCAGGAGCATGACAGCCTTAGGTCTCCAGTGGTTTTTAATTCAGAGGAACACCTCCAGAGCTGAGGTGAGGGGGGGAAAAGTCCATCCTATGTGTGTTTGTCTGCTGGCTGTAGTGATAGTTGTTTCATGGCTGTGAGAAGATGGCAAGGCACAGTTTTTAAGGTGGTATGATGTATTATAATGAAAATATGCTCTTGGAAACAGCATAGGCATGCAAGCTGTGTACTTCTGTTTTAGACCTGAGTAAGATTTTTGTGTGTCTCAAATTGTTGGATTTTTTCCCCCAAAATGTAACACATGTTTTATGAAAAATATTATTACTCCTTAGAAACTGTGTTTCTCTTGGTGATTATAAAGGTGTTGATGGTGAGTGGCATTTATGGTGAGTGGCTTAAGGTAGCCTTATGGGGCTACATTAAGGCAAGATGACTCCAGGTCTACCTACACCTGGGACTCAGCCTCAAAGAATGGTAGGGGCTGCAGGGGGTTTTTACACTGGAAATAGGAGGTGAGGTGCAGACAGGCAGCTGCACAGGTAGCTGGTAGGGAGCAGGTCCTAAATTTCCAGAGGCATTGACAGTGTAGGCAAGCAAGGACCACTGAAAATGGTTAGTGTGTCACAGATAAGACCGCTATGTCTTGTTGGGACTTAACGTTAAGAGCACATAGGAGACCACAGAAGACCTCCATGTATGGGCCAAGTGTTGCTGCTTTTCACATCAAGCCAGTTTAACTGAGGTGAAAGGCTTTGTTTAATTCTTCTCTAGATTAGCAACATCCTGAAGGTTACAAGGATGTCTCTGATGTGGTTGCTGGGGAAGGATTCAGCTGCATTGTTCTCCAGTGGCTGGTTCTGGCAGATGAAAGCAGCTTGCTCTTGTGACTTACCACTCGCAACGGCTGTGGATTATAGTGACAACGGCTGTGAGATGGCAAAGAGATAAACAGGAGGAGGCTATCAAGGACCTATGGAAAGAAAGTGCCTATGTAGAAAATAAGCATATAGTGGAAAAAGACAGTGATGCAGAATCCCATGGAGGCTCCTGCTGTTGGCAACTCCTGTACAGAAGCATTAAACTGAAGAGAGGTCAGTAAATCAGAGAGAAAAGTTTCTTGGTTAGTGTTTGCAGAACGAAGACAGAAAGGGAGGTGCTTGATGAGTCTTACGGTGGGGTGTTTTGTTTGTTTGTTTGCTTGCTTTTAAAATCCACAGTTAATAAACAGAGACGGTAGAGAGTTACGTATGGCTGAAGGCAGAAAGCAGGTATACAGTCATATGTTGAGGATCGTGGATACGCATCAAAAAAAGTAAGCATGGCAGTTTAAGATGCCAAAGCATAGATACTGACAGAAAAGGAAGATAATTACATCAAATGAACTGCACTTGTGTAACCAAAAAAACTACATGGATTACTGCAAAGTCAGTCAAGATGAGAAGAAGGATTTGCAGCATAAAAGTTCTGTTTAAAGTTATGATTGTTTTCATGTAAAGCCATCGTGCCAATACAAACTGAATTTCACACTACAGGACTGATTATAAGATAAATGCCTCCAGATGAAAGCTGCAGAGAAGTCACTGCTCTTAAACTTAGGAGGAAGAAGGGGTAACTGAAGTGAAGGTGTAGAGAAAACTCTCAGAATATGAAAATAAAAGATGGCAATATATGAGATGGCAGTGTGATACTGCTTTTATTTTGAAAGGATTATTTTGGATTCTTTCATAATATGATAAATGTGTTCTGAGTATCACTCACTTTAAATCATTAGACCAGTAGCCATGTGGATAAGGTATGCAGCCTCTAAGGCAGCAGCTGGGGGGAAAAAAAAAAAAAAGAGACCTTTAGACCCATTGCTCTTTTCTGACGTCTTCTGATGTTCTAGGATGTTGTCAGTAAATTGGTGGTTGCAAAAACTCAGTCCCGTAGAAACGTCAGGGGAACTTTAAATTTTTATTTATTTTTTTTCCCAGCAGAATAATGATACTGTGCTCAGCTTTAGACTCCTTGTTGTTTCTAGCAAGTATAGGTAGATTTTAGAAGTAGTTATGTGATACTTATTTAGCTGTTGCTTGTATAATACTGGAGGCTGAATTTCCCTCACCTTTGCAGTGGCTCCAACGCAGCATCCGTGTCAGTCCTTAGACATGTTGTATTGACTTCTGGGAGTAAGGTGATGAAAGAAGTGAGAGATGACATTAGTCACAGATAAGGAGAAATACCAACTCAAGGAGAAAGCAAGTATCTCTTTCTTATTTACCTTCAGCCTGTAATGTGTGTGAATCTCTGACTATCAGCCTGTTCTGTGACTGGGCTTGAGAGCTACAAGGTGTTAAAGCTTTCTGAACAGTGCACTTGACTGCTCTGTAGCCTGATGTGATGAAAGAAATAAAGTGCTATTTCTGCTAAGGGGAAGATGGAGACTTCTGTTTCCAGCTCCAAGACAAAAGTGAGGAAGAGAACTGATGGTAGAACTGGCAAGGCCCATGAAGTCGTCCTCGTTGACTGAAAGGAACCAATTGTTCTGGACTCATGTGTCACATTTACTTTGGGTTAAAATCTGCACCCTGTATAACTTGAAAATAAATTCAGTGAACAGCAGTAGAATAGACTGGGCATAGGTAGATAGTAAAGTTAGTGAGAGAATAGGGAATAGTGTACTTAAGAGGGAAAGATTCATGTGACAAAGGGAGTCTTATGGAAAAAGCCCAGTTTTAATGGACTCTAAAAACATCTGAGATACTGGCAGCCATCCTCTTCAGTTAGCAAACAATGGAAGCATGTCTGTGCAAAATAAGAATTGCATTTGTTTGGCCAGCTTTTTTGAACTGAAACATTGAAGGTGTTGTGAAATACCATAGAATGTACAAATGAACGTGTCACAAAAATCACTTTGCAGCATGTGAAGGTTGCACATAGAGTGCAGCTTGGGAGGCCATATGAAAAGAGGAGTGAAGCTGGTTAAGAGCAGTTGGCTCTGTTTTGAAGAAATATGACTTTCCTGTATACATAAGAACTTAAACCATTCTCCAGGCTTGCTAGATGTCGTTTGTGTACCATGGTGCACCTCACTTAGTCATTGTGACAATTCCAAACTCAAGAATGTTGAGACTTTGGGGACAAGATTCAGGAATGGGTTCCAGACTTGTGAATCTGGTCTTAATTGCATAGTTTTAAGTATTTCTCTCTGTGATTGGGTGACCTGGAGGTTGGAAAGGAGAGGAGGGAGTTGAGCATCTGCTTCTTACTGAGCTAAAGTTTTTTTGTATGTGTTTGTTGTTTTTTGTTTGGCTTGGTTTGGTGTTTGTGTTTGGTTGGGTTTGGTGTTTGTGTTTCAAACTGAATCAGTCATTGGACTAAATGGTGGAAGAGTAGATAGGGAAACAAAGTCCTTGGAAAGAGATGAGCAAGCAAGGAAGGGGAGCTGCCAGAACCAAGGGAGGACCAAAGGAGTGGCTTTCATTGTGGGGGGCTAATAGGAGGTAGAGTGGGCCGCAGCATCTGGAGGCTTCCTACTGATACAAGAATTGGTTGAGTTCCTGCTTGCCAATGGGCTGTTCAGGATAATAACAAAGAGTAACAGAGAAGACCAAAAGACAGCAAGACCCAGGTGTGCTTACGTAATACCAAGGAATGAGGGAAATAAGGTTGTGCCTCAGAAGAGTGAAGCTATTTCAAGTGCTGCAGTAGCAGTGCCAGGGCACTGCCTGCCTTCTGTGCATGGTGGGTACTGAAAGTATGCATTGGTGAGTCTTGGAATTCACGGCTAAAGAGCCTGATCCTTTGCAGGGTTATGCCCGTGTTGCTTGGCTATAAGAGCAGCAATTTGCCTAGAGCTGTACACTTGTGCAGCATCTGGCCCTTTGCTCCTGGTTCCATCTCCTTTCCCACTCAGCAGCAGAAATAACCTCATCCTTATGAAGGTCTAAAGAGCATGTCTCTCTGAAACACAAGTTCTTGGGCACTGGAGTGGCCGTACTGTACAAATAGAGAAAAAAATGTGTCACAGGAATAAGAAAGTGCATTAATACTGGATGTACTGGAAGTTTAAACAGTGAAGCTCTCACTGTTTACACAGTAGATAGAGGATTATCTATTAAAGGAAATAAACCATTGCATGTTAAAATAGAAAACAGACACTGAGGGATTTTTTTGAAACAACTGTGCTTGGAAAAAAAAGTCAGGTCCTTCAATTTGCAGGCAGCAGGGACATTGCATAGTGGAGTTTTACTCTTGATACAAGCAGGTATCTACTTCAATCACTAGCAGCATTTTGTATGGGGAGCGTGGTACTTCAGTCAGTGTGTCCTGAATGTCACTGTAGGTAAACTGTAAACAGTTTACAGTTACTCCTTCATAGTTTCATCATACTGTTTGGATTTGTAATAGTGAAAACCCTGTAGTTTGTAAACACTCTGGGGACCTTTTTTGCTGATTTATTTTCTTAGATACTAAAAGCTAACTTCAGGTTTTTAAAGACTTGGTTTTTAAAACTCCTGCATTTGAGTGTGGTATTATGTGTATACCATAGTAGTTAGTGTATACTACACTTATTTAAGTGCAGTATATATAGATGGCTGTAAACATAGAAATTGCTGATTTTCATGGTTTATAATTATGTCTGGGCTTCAAGGTATAAAAAAAGGTGGTGGTTTGTTTTTTTCTTTTTTGTTTTTTTCTTTTTTGGTTTTTTTTTTGTGTGTATGTGTGTGGGGGTTTTACATAATTGAAAATCTGAGTTGAGATTACTTCCTCATCATCAATAAAAGTGCAGCAGGTAAGTAGAGGCCTCCGTTCATGTGTGTTAACTGCATTGCCTTAAAGAAATGCAGGTGATACAAAGAAATACAGACACTGGTGTGTTGTCTGCTTTCATTTCACTATATAAGAGAATAGATGACTTAAATAGGAAGAAAAAAAAGTATGCAAAACCGGGAAAATATGGGTACTCAGCACTGTTCATCTTGCCTGTGTATAATATGTAGAAGAAATGATTGATTCAAGCTTACACTTGCATTCTTTGTAATGCTTAGAAGTTCCTTCTGTCTTGTCATCTCTTCCTTCTTAATTGGTCCGTGTATAATTTCTTTCTCCTTTTTTTTTCTGTGGCCTTGTTACACTGTCCTTTTTTGTTTGAGATTTGAAATCTAACCAGGCAGCTGGGCAGCAGCCTTCTCCAAATTTACTTAAGTGACTGACTTCTCTTCTAGCCCCTCTTTCCCATCACCATTGCAAATTAAAAATGCAGTAGTGTGAAGAGGAAGATAAAAACTGGGAAGTGTGGGAATGTAGGCAGGGGCTTTTCATCCCTGATACGGGTTTTCTGTACACATCTGGGAAATGTTTCTAGCATTCATTCTACTTTTGCTCAAATATTGATGACAATACTTGAGGGAGGAGAGTAGTGTTCTAAAGGTACTAAAACTGGAAGTTATATTAGATTGGCTTGAGGTGGTCTGGGTGTGGTCCAGATGTGCAGAGTGGTTTCAGCTCACTTACTGAAATAGTAAAGTTAACCTGAAAATTTACCCACAGGATATCTGAAGTTGAGTACCAAAATGTGTGTGCGCTCTTGAAGCAGTTCAGCTGCTGGCATTAGTCTTCACACCACCAGACTGAAAAGTGGTGTGCACATATTTGTAAACAAACAGGGTAGTTATGAGAAGCATTCTTTATAGATGGCTATCCTTAAAAGTTAGTTCTTAAATAAGTAACTGGAAACAAATATTACCCTTCCACATCTGGGAGTAAGCTGAGAGGTAACCAAACAAGTTACTTGTGTTGCATCCTTTGCATTTTTGCTCACAGGCAAGCTTGGTTTAATGTCAACGCCAAGTAGGTAGCAGTTATCCTTTTTCAAAAAGTGATTACTTCATTATCAGCAGTACAAACTGTGAGTGGTATGAGATGTACCTCACGTTGTCACTGGAAAGAGTTAGGAAGTTTTACCTGGATAGTGGTTTCAAACAGATGAAAATGCAATTCAGGTTTTAGCGCTTGCAAACCGTAGCATAGCAGTGACAAGGAGCTGAAATCCCAGAGAGGCTGACTTTGAGGAGTGTGTGATTTCTGTTGGTGATTCTACTAGAATGAAGTGAGGGAGAAGCGCTTTGATCTTTCTCTCTGGATACCAAATACATGAACACATACCGTGTTTCTGTTTTGTGCATCAGGGTTCTGCTAAACTGAAATTAGAAAAGTGGAGTTTTAAACCTGGTTGGTTTTTTTTTACTGAACTATATCAAGAGTTACAGTGCATCCAAACGGATTCTGTTCAGTAAGCCTTTCAGAAGTGTATGAATACTATGATTACTGTGTTCACCAAGATCTTTCCTGCAGGTTCGTTAACAATTAGATCAGTACCCAAAGCACACCAGTTTTGCTAACAGTGTTGCCTGATCAGAAGGCCGTGGAGAATAACACAGAATACATGGGTGGTCCCTTTGAAGGGAAGCTGATCTCCTCGTTTGGGTCTATCCAAAGACTCAGTGACTGTTTAATCTGCTTGGAGAGCACTAAGCTATTCAATTATGTTAATTAACGATTCTGCATCATCACAGAGTTGAGCTGTTTTCCTTCTTCTGTGGGAGAATATTGTCCATAAATGCATCATAAATGTTTCAGTTTCACATAATTTATTTGTACAAGCAGTAGTTATAGGTCAGGATCCCTTTATGGTATGTGGTCCACAAAAAACCTCCTCTAAGAGTCTTGTAAGACAGCTGGCGGTAGATGGACACAAGCAGAGTAAGGGGAGAGCAATGAGGGGATACCCAGCAAAAAAACCCAGCAAAAAAACCCAACAAACAAACAAAACTCACAACCACAAACAAAAAGCAATCAAACAAACCAAAACACACACACACACAAACAAACAAAACAGGGAAAGAACAACCAACAAACAAAACAAAAAAAACCACGCAGACAGAAACATCCCAAACAAATCAGAACAAGCAGAAAAACAACCTAGGTCTCAGCACATCAGCATTGCGGAGAAAAAAAAGAGTTTGAAGAGGGACAGATGCCTCTTGTAAGGGACTAGGAAATGCACTATATTGCTCGTGTACAAATATATGTATAATCTATTCTATATGTATTGTACTTTTATGTATATAAATACTTTTTTTTTCTGTGTGTTTTGCCTATCCTTCATTTGATTGTTGCTGTGCTGTACAAGAACTGCCTTGCTCTTTCCTGCATGTTTGTCATTTCCCTACAACTGGTGCTTGTGCAGTGGTGATGGTTCACTGCTCTCGATGCCTCTTTGCTCTTCTTGACCTACTCTTGTTTATCCTTTCTATGCACAAAGCAGCTCCTTGTATGAAATCTGCCTGAGATGCATCAAGATAACTTGTCCCTTTTAAAACCATATACAACCCTTTAAGTCTGGGGGGTGTGGGTGTATTTTGGTTCCCTCCCACGCCCTCCTATCCTGTCCTTGTTCATTATGGCCATTAATTTTCCTCATTTCAGTGGGCGGTATCTAGTCCAAATGATACATGCATACAAATCTGTGATCTCTGCTCAAACTTTTTATTTTTCAAGGAGCTAACTTTTTCCCTTGCTATGTGATTATTATCTTCTGGTCTGTGTCTGTGTTGTGGCTGTTTTGTTGAGTTCGATTCCCCCTGAGTAAGGACTCTCTCTGGAGTTATCTTAATGATGGGTGCTCAAGAAAACAAACAAACAAACAAAAAAGCCCAAAACAAACAAACAAAAAAACAACACAACCAACCCTGCTAACTAACCCATCAGTAAAAGCTGAAAAAGATGTAAGATTGCCAGAGGCTGGGAAAGATGTGGAGAGATAGGAGGCACAGAGGTAAGAACTTTGCTTCCCAGGTCCAGTGAAAATGTGAGCACGTGAGCTACATCGGTGGCAACTGCTGTGTTTTCTGCCCCCTTTTTGTGCTGGAGCTGTAGCCTGCTCTATAGGGGCATGCTTGGAGGCAGGGCTGGTCCCGCTGGGTTTGCAGCCCTGGGGGCAGTAGGTGGTGGTTTGGGTGGCTGTGGAGGAGAGAGCTGTCAGTGCAGCATCGAAGTGCAGCAGCAGCTAGAGTGGGAAAGGAGAAATTCGATGTTATGTGTTCTGCAATTGAGATAACAAAACAAAAAAGGCACTGTTAACAGTTTAAGGACAGCCAGGAGGTTTTTACAGAAGTCTGGAAAGTTTATGATGTTGTTGATGATAACATGTAAATCCTCATGCTTAACAAAGCTTTACTAGGCTATCAAGTTACTTTAGCTACTGACATGGTGCTTAACTCTTATGCCATAACATGTATAGCTGAACAAGAAATGTGAAAAGTAGGCTTGAAGTTGTATTTTTGGCTGAAAATGTCATCAAAGAGGTGAAATGCCTTTTCTTTCTTTTTTTTTTTTCCTTTGTCTGCATTACTATTTGTGTAAGGATGTCTGCAGGCAAGGCTGACGGGCCCAGGCCTGGTTGCATGCCCCGAATCATTTTCTGTGATGTGCTGTAATGGTTTGGTCCCTGTGGTTCCACGGTGCTGATGCTTTGTGTGCTGGAGCTCCTCATCTTGCAAAGGAGCCATGCTTCAAAGCTTGCTCCTTCCCCTCTGATTCACCAGCAGCAGCTGGGGCACTGAAATTGAATCCCTCTATGTTGGAAGTAAAAAGAAAGTTGGTTGTGGACTGTTTTTAGAGAAAACATCAGGGACAAAGAATTTCCTCAAGGAGCCCAGAGCAGGATCTGGTACTTCTGAGCATCTTTGGAGGAGGGAGCAGGCGGTAGAGGGGAGGCAGCATCGGGCGTGCGAGGGCCAGCGTGTATGTCAGAGGTCACTTATATTTTCACCGATGGTAACTGGTAAATTTGTTTTTCAGATACATGATTTGAAAATGGGGCAGACAGATACTAAAATTGCTCAGAGGTTTTTTTTTGTTTGTTTGTTTGTTTGTTTGTTTTTTTTTCAGAAGTAAAACTTGTTCTGGGATAGGTGGCAGCTTTGCCACATCTGTGATTTTTCACCTCCATTTTTCTGTGTCATTCAGTTGTCTTTAGTATGTGTGTAACTTCAGTGGGAATTAGAAACTTGGAATAGTTCAAAGCCGAACTTTTCCAGAACATGACCTCCACCGTCTCTGGCATGAGCACGCTCTGGCAGATAGGTATCTTACTTGGCAATTACTCCTGCTCAGCAATAACAAATGCAGCAAGGTACTAAAGAGCTTTTAATGCTCACTTCGAACAAGTTGATAAAACATGATGGAAATAAGCCAGAGAAGATGAATTGAGCGCAGTTAGTTAAAGGTACAGCAGCAAATCATGGTGGTTTAGGCGTTGCCCATCAGCCTCATTCTCTTCTACTCAAAAGGACCCCTGTCGTGCTGCCAAGAAGTGGAAATAGTTTGTGAGTCTGATAGTGTGTGTTTCTCCCTTTACTTTCCTCTATGCAGTCACCACTAATCTTCATCCCGTACTGAGTTTGTGGCAGTGATCTCTAAAGGCTTCATGTTGTCAGTGGAGAACAGCCAGAGCCAAGTCCTCTGGTCACTCCTGTGCAGACAGTAGGAGGGTGTGCTGCTGGTGGCAGATTTCCCTTACTGTGCTCTGTACTCAAACATCATAAAAGACATTAAGGGCCAAGAGTGCTTTGTCAGGAAACCATTGAACCTCTTGGGGTTTTATTTAGTTTTAATTTGAAGAATGGGAAATACTAAAGATCCTTCCACTAGTGGTCTTTGACCCATGTCTGCATCCCCCTCTTTGTCTCCTGAGGAATTAAAGTCCTAGGTGTTTTGTGCGAATTATGTTTTCTCTAGGTTTTTCTCTTCTGAGTGCCAGGTAGTTCTGTTACCTTGCAGACTGCAAGGGTGAAAGATGTTCAGACACTGCAGTTAGGCATCTGGTTTAGCCTTGTTGCCTAGATGTCCTCTATCAGCAGTGGTAGAGACATCTCCAAAGGGTTTTTTTCTCACAGCAGTCACAGAAATGGATCTTAAAAGAGGATAAGTTGCCATCTGGAGGTGGTTGTCTTTTTTCCTTGACTACAGAGGGAATCTTGGACTGATAGCTTTAGTGTTTAGATAGCTTATGTTAGGTGAGCTGAAATCCACCCTTATTTTATAGACAGTGGGATCGAGTGCACCATCAGCAAGTTTGCAGGTGACACCAAGCTGAGTGGTGCTGTGGATACACCAGAGGGATGGGATGTCATCCAGAGGGATCTGGACAAGCTGGAGAGGTGGACCTAGGTGAACATCATGAGGTTCAACAAGACCCAGTGCAGGGTCCTGCACCTGGGCTGGAACAATCCCCACTATCAATACAAGCTGGGGGAGGAGGTGATAGAGAGCAGC
>JANHGN010019173.1:76227-91611 GCA_024605025.1 Megaceryle maxima | reverse complement strand
TCTAGTTGAGGATGTCCCTGCTCTCAGCAAGGGGGTTGGACTAGATGACCTCTAGAGGTCTCTTCCAACCCAGACATATGTTTCTATAGCACAAGTTGAGTAGCTCAGGTGGTAGGTTGGTTGTGTGTGTAGTTTTTTGTGGTTGTTTGTTTTTTTTGTTTTGTTTTGTTTTTTTTTTCCCTGCATTATCCTCCTCTTGGTTGAGGATAATGCAGAAATGTTAAAATAATAATAAAAAAAAAACAAACCAAAAAAACCCCAAACCAAACCAAACCAAACAAAAAAAACAACAAAAAACACAAAACCAAACCAAAACAAAACCCAAAACCAAAACAAAACCCAAACCCAACCAACCAAAAACCCCAGCAACAGTGCTATAGGTGTGGTGTTTGATGTATCCCACAACAAGGCCTGAGTGAAGGATAAAGGCTTTTTGAAAACTTGATTTGCATAACCTGCAAGGGATGGTTCTCAGATCAGTCAGGCACCAAGGTGCATGTGAATATGCATGTGTCAATTTTCTCTTTACTCACTCTTTTCTTTTCTTTTGCTCTGAATTCTTGCCCTTCTGTTCCATGATTTAGTGGAGTTATTCAATAAAATACTTCTTTCTTTTTTTTTTTTTTTCTCTGAATTTCTTCTCTGCTTCTAATCTGTCTCCTTCTGAATCAGTTTTATTCTCTCATGTTTTCCTTTTACCCACCTGTAAGTGTATTCAGTGATGACTGGGAAAGGGACATGAAATGGTTGTCTTGTCTTCATCTCCTCCCTCTGAAAAGTTATCTGGCAAGTTGATGAATTTCCTTTATTCCCAAGAGCAGCTCATAAAGGATAGATTTCTTCTCCCATGCGCAGTGAATGTGAGGTGATTGCCAGAGCATTGTTCTTCTAAATAGCTTATTTTTCTCTTTGGATAGACCCCACCCCCTCCTCCAACTATTTTTAGAGCACTGATGAAGTGATAATTTGTGTTCAGGCTTCCCTGAAGTACCCAGTAAGGTAATCCAGCTCCAGTTGTTTGGTGAGTTTGGTGTTCTGGGCAAAGCACCAGCCAACTCATGCACTGAAGCTCATCTGAAACATAACCCACGTTTATCTTGCAGACTGCAGGAAAGTGGTCATGATAAGTTGGACTTGATGATCTTGGAGGTCTTCTCCAATCTTAATGATTCTGTGAAAGTTCTAGACATGTGCAATATCACCAGTTTTCGACTGGGCTGTTTCGGGTAGCAAGGAGAAGGTAGATCACAATGCTGAAGTGATTGGATGGTTCATGTGCAACTGCTGTTGGGCAATCACATCACGTGTCCAGAGGCAGGGCTGCACTGGCACGGGGGTTTTGAGTGATCTGAGTACATAGTTGTAGGAGAAGGCAGCCAGCAGGCTTTGCCAAGGCTGACATTGCATGACTCCCTCACTCTGAGTCCTGTGTCTGGCGCTGGAGAAATGGGACTTCCAGAGATCCATTGTCATCACCCCCGCCCCCAAGCTCCGCCAAGGTTTGAGCTGCATGTTCTGTCCTTTTCAAAGCATGTGGAAATTTTGGTATGTAGGCTTGGCAAGATTGGCCAGCCTGACTTGCTGCCTCTCTGAGGAGCTCCCTTCCCTCTGGGAGCACTCTCGCTCATTGCAGCTGCGTTGCTTCCCAGCTGCTGCCTTTCTCTCTCTTTACTGAGAAAGGCTTGTAAACCTTGCCACTGACCTCACTCCTGTGCTAGGAGTTTGATGCATGTCCAGCAGGGTTTCTCTGCCCTCCGAAGAAGCATAGCTTAATTTCTCTGGCTAGTAGCTTTGCATTCAGTGGCCCAGTTTCAATATCAGTCTGGGATTGTATCACTGGCATCATTTACACCACTAAGCCATTTCAGTGGGCACTGGTGTGAAATGACTCTGTAGTGGGCAGCTCCCAGCTCCTCTGCAGTATTTAGTTGCTGGTACCCTCTGTTATGTGTTCCTTTAGTACTAGTTTTGGGATGAAGCTTACTTCATCTTAGTCTTGCAGTGATCTGGTGCTGCTCTGACAGCCTGTGTGGCTAGAGACCCCTGAACCAGTTTTGTGTTCCGACTGTGGTCATCCTGACTCTGGGTAGCACTCATCTGCAAGTAACCTACAAAAGGCATTGCTGCTGAAATTTCCACCTATGCTGTTGGTCTGTTAGCTTAGATTAGTTTCTTTTGCAGCACAAAACTCACAGAAGTACTCCCAGAGAAGGTGTAAATTGTGAAAGTGTTCACAGAAGTCATTCAACAGCTCTAAAGAAGACTGTTCTCATGGAGTAGCCTTACAGCATTAGGGTGAGTAATGGTTGTTTTGTTAACAGTAGAAATACCTCTGTATGAACCCCTTCTTGTGGAGGTTTACCTGTAAGCACAAGTTGAGGTTGTTGCTCTACTCAGTTGAGTTTTTTTTCTTTGCTGTGTGCAAGCCAGATGCTGTAAAATACTAAAAAAAAAAAAAAAAAAAGGAATTTCTTCCCACAAGTTGTTCCAGGTTTATCGGAGTTGTTCTGAGTCTAAGTGCTCCATCTGCTTTTCATTTATATATTGGGTTATCTCCAATATGTAGTTCTGTAAGGATCTTCGAAGATCTATCTACTGAGTTTTCTTTGTCATGTGGCAGCCTATCTGCTTTATTGATCTTATTTCTGTTGGAGATCTGCAAATGGCTCATCTGGTGCAGAAAAGATCCCTTTATTGTGGCTCTCACCAGTCAACAACATGCTTGGAAGATGGCCCAAGTCCCAGTTGGTCATGTGCTGATGTGGCCAGCTTCCATGTGTGTGGCACCCCACTAGTCTTCTTCAGTCAGATGGCTTCCACCACAGTTTCAGCTTGGTGCTCTAGACCCAGACCCTTATCCATGTCTTAAAATGGTCACTAGGTCTGTCATAGTTGTATATAGTCCCTTAGCATTAGATGGGATGTAAGAAACAATATTTTCCTAGTGTGGGGGTCAGGACCTCTGAGCTGTTTATGGTCAAGTTGTTAGTGGATGGATATGCTTAGTCTGTGTAGCAAAACAAGAGGAAGAAAGCGCCATCCACAGTTGTCTAGTCCTGCTTGGTTTATAAGATGAGAATAATTTAAGGGTCCTTTTTTGGTAGGAAGGAGTATGAAGGCCTATGTAGTCATGAGATGGTAGAGTGTCCTGATCTTCAGTGATGGTGGGATGATGACTGTTATGAACATCACAGCTGCTCTTCAGATCAGATCCATGTTCAGTTCCTTCCTACTAGTTGGCTTCTCCCAGTGGATCTAGGACTTGCTTGGTTTCTTTGTTTTTTGGTGGTCATTCACCCTGAGGAGCTCCATCTTTCTCTTATAGCCCTCTCCCAAATGTCTTGATTCCCTCTAAGAGGAGATTTTTTGAATGCTAAAGGATGAAAGACTTGTAACACTGTGTTAGCAAATGCAGGATACAGGCGGAAAGCTTCTATCCAGGCGAGATATATTTCTTTTCGGTGGTAGCAGGAAAACTTCGGAGAGTAAACACCTAAAGATCACACAGGAGATGGGAATTAGTGATGGGATTGGATTCCAGGCCTGCCCAAGTCAAATAAATATGTTCATCTGCTTCTCCATAATAAAATTGCTGTCTCCATGTGACATAAGTTGGATTTTGGCCCACCACCTGTATGTAACAAATAACTCCATCTTAAAAATAAACAAAGCACAAACCACACACACACAAAAGTATGTGGACCTGATGGTCTTATTTCTTTTTCTGTCCATCACCATTCCTCCTTTTAATGTAATTCTCCCTCTTCTTCACAAGGCTGTTCCGTGGCAACTTCAGAACACTGATGGCATAAAAGTAGGCTATGCTCCTGCATGGTGGCAGCCCACAGATGCTCAGTACATCTACTATGGGGATGTGATGGGAGCATGCTATCCCTGAGATGCTCCTACTAGATGTCTGTTTGGGGGAAGCAGGCTGGACCTTAGGACCTTCCAGAAGTGATCTCTTGTGTGTGACCTGTGTGTTAAGCATTTTGTGTTGTTCCAACAGTTTAGGAGGGCTGTCATAAATAAGCAGATTTTGTCTATGCAAACCACTCATGTCTTTATTTCTGGACATAAATCATGAGTTGAAGTTGAGAACCACAGAAATGTCTGCTTTGGAAGGGACTAGATGGATGTCATCTAGTCCAACCCCCCTGCTGAGAGCAGGGCCATCTTCAACTAGAGCGGGTTGCTCAGGGCTCTATCAAGCCTCACCTTGAATGTCTCCAGGGATGGGGCCTCAACCACCTCCTTGGTCAACCTGTTCCACTGCTCCACCACTCTCATAGTAAAGAACTTCTTCTGCACATCCAATATAAATACACTCTCTTCTAATTTAAAACCATTACCCCTTTGTCCTTTCACTCCAGGCCTTTGTAAACAGGTCCTCTCCACACTTTTTATAAACTCCTTTCAGGTACTGGAAGGTCACTATTAGGTCTCCCCGGAACCTTCTCTTCTCAAGGCTGAACAACTCCAGCTCCCTCAGCCTGTCCTCATAGGAGAGCTGTTCCAGCCCCCTGATCATCTCTGTGGCCCTCCTTTGGCCCCGCTCCATCAGGTCCATGTCCTTCCTGTGCTGAGGGCTCCAGAGCTGGATGCAGTATTCCAGGTGAGGTCTGACCAGAGCAGAGTAGAGTGGCAGAATCACCTCTCTCGATCTGCTGGCCACACTTCTTTTGATGCAGCCCAGGATATGATTGGCCTTCTGGGTTGCAAGCACACACTGAAAAGCCATTTCTGAACACCTCTTTTTGAGTCATTTTGACTTGGAATAAGAAGTAGGCTCCAAAACCTAGCAGCTTTATCAGTGTCTCTGAAGCATCTCAATCATAGAATAATCTAGGTTAGAAAAGACCTTCGAGATTGAGTCCAACCAATAACCCTATTCCACAAGTCCATTGTAATCCGTGTCCCTAAGCACTGTATCTACACAACTTTTAAATGCAGCCACGGATTGTGATTCAACCACTTCCCTGGTCAGCCTGTTCCAATGCTTTTCAACCCCTTCCATGAAGAAATTCTTCCTTACATACAACCTAAACCTCTCCTGGTGCATCTTGAGTCTATAGCCTCTTGTCCTATCAATTCTTACTTGTGAGAAGAGCCCAGCACCTACAGACTTCCTTCCAGGCAGTTGTAGAGAGTGATAAGGTCTCCCCTCAAGCCTTCTCTTCTCCCAACTAAACAATCCCAATTCCCTCAGCATCTCCTCCCAGGACTTGTTCTGTAGACCCTTCACCAGCTTAGTTGCCCTTCTCTGGACCTGCTCTGGCACTACCACTTGAAATGGAGAGATGATTTGGAAAATGACCTGTGTGGTACTGTAGTGGTTAATTTAAATTTCTCACCTTTGTTTCAAACTTTTTTTTCCTTATAAAACCTCCTCTTGTATTGGCGCCAGTCTCTGCTGCCAGAGTAGTGATGTTTTCTGTCTGCATCATGACCACACCTGGGGCCTCATTGAAATCTTGCATGAGTGACTCATATCCTTGGTAACCTGACCCTGAAAAAGTGTGGAATGGTCATGGGCCAAAAAAGCATGTTGACCGTGCCACCTGATCCGTAAATACAATTCCAGGTTGCTCCTCTCTGGCTTGGCGTGCACAAGTGAGGTGCTGCAGTCCCCTGAAACACAGCTTCACCAGCTTGGGTGGTTGGGGTAGGGATGCAGCCATGGCAGGGTTGCTCTTTAGCCTCTGTCTGGAGGCAAGGCTGTGGAGTTGTGCATCGTAGACGCTTGCACTCCCTGCTGATTATGTGTGTCGAGATGTAAAGCATGGATTGTAAAATATCCCCCAGTGATTTATGGTCCTGCTGCAGCAAAGTTTACTTGCACAGATGTTCTTAAGTTTATTCAAGGAAGTTTATTTAACTTAAGTCATCATCTTCAGTATTTTGTACTGTTTAACAGGTTGAGTCTCCCATCTCCTCCAACTCGTGAGTGTATCATGAGTGTTTTAGGTGCTTCCATTTCTGCAGGCTTTTCCTAACTGTCCTGTTGGGTTTTGGTATGCCCCATAGTTCTTGACATCTCTCTTGCTAGTTTGCCTCTCCAGAGTCTCCCTGCATTACAGCAGAACAGCAGCAATGTGACACTTAGACTTGCTTGTCAGTTTTGGTGTTGTCCTCGGGTTTTCTGGACAGGAACACTTTGGCTCTGTCTGAAGTGACATAGCGAGGAACAGCAGCAGCACTGGGAGCATTTCTGTAGCTTGTTGTCTCACTGTATACTTGCTTGTGTTTGGTAAGGTTATTTCTGCAGTCCAAAGTTTTAGATTTTCTTATTTTTATTTTCTTGTGGGGAAAATTAGTTTCTGGAAAACCAGGTGACACTTGTGAAGGTTTGCTGCTCGCCAGGCATGGGCAGATGTGTGGATTTTTCAGATTTTGTGTTCAAAAGAGTTTTCTTTTTTCTCGTCTAGTCAAAATGAAAGTGAACATTCAGACTTGGAGGGGAGGAAATAATAAACTCACCCTTTTTACCCAGGAGCAGACTGCTGCTTCTGCCAGCTGGCCTCTTTGAGAGAGCCAGTGAAGCCGTCAAGCCCGTCTATTTTCATCCACTGACACAGTGCACTGAGGCAGCTGGAGGTGCAGGCACACAGCAAGCAATTTTTCTGTCCTTTGCTCCCCCAGCAGCAGAATTAAATTTTTTTTTTTTTTTTTTTTTTGTGGTGATGATTGACAGCATCACCTTCTCAAGCTTGTTGAGGTTTTGGTAGAGGGAGTGATCTTAAGGGGCTGGGAACATCTCAGCCAGAAGCTTTGAAGGAGCACCTCAGCATTTGTCATCTAAAGAAGCTGGTAGCAGCCTCACATGTGCATAGCTCAGTGTGAAGCTGCTGTGATGCCATTGTTCAACTGACCGGGTCACTGTGGGTGGGTGAAATGGTGACCATCAAGGGCTGCAGGCAGGATCCTTGATTTAAACAACAAAATGGAAATTTTTTGACCAAGTAAAGGTCAAAAATGCTAAGGCTGCTGTTAGCTGACTTGATCCTGCAGGAGATGATCAGAAAAGTGGTACTGCCAGAAGTAGGACGCACATAAATTAGAATTTATCAGTGTTATAGCAAAACACACTTAATGTCCTGCTGTGCAATAAATGTATCCACTACAGGATCACCAAAGAGTGAGAAGATGCTCTACTTGTTCTTTAATTCATGTCTTTTCACCTAGTTAAAATAATAAAATGTCACATTTGTTCTTTATTGTTCACTCAAGAGTTTTATCTCTTGTGCTTGTATCTGCAGGGTTAGAAGAGTGAATGATGCATAGGATCCTGCCTTAAGGATTACATATTTGCCACCACGGCGTATTTAAAGGTGCACTTCCATATTACGAGCAATTTTTGGTGAAAACTGTTATTTCTGAAAGGTGAAAATGCTAGCTCTGAACTGCACACACAGGCAGGCAGGCTCTCGGCTGGCTTAGGGAAGAGGTAGGCTTTTTTTGGAGGCAGGCAAAGAGGCGCTATCTCACTGCAATGTGTAGTTAATGGAACTAGACAGGGTTGTGGCATGACTGTGTTCGGGGGTCACGATGGTGAAGGATGCCATGATTCAACCTGATGCAGCAGGAGAGCCTTGGCAGGAAGCCGCTGTGTTTATAGGAAGCAGAGTAACTACAACTGCCAGCGGCCTTGAAAGATTCCACCGTGACTTTTTCGTTCTGAATAGCAGGCACCACTGCCGAAAACTCGGGTTAAAGAAAAATTTACATAACAGCAGGGGACACCACGTGAAGGAGACATGAGTTCTGTCTCCCAACAACAACAAAAATTTCTGGTTGCAGTTGTCATAAGACAGAAAGGGATAAAAGATGAAATAAATCCAAAACACCAATTAATTATGATTTTTTTTTTTTTTTTAATGTGTGATTGATGTTGAGGAGAAGTAGGGAAAGTGGAAGGCCACTGTTATTTCAGTTTATTTCAGTAGAAGTGGAGAGGATGTAGTCTGCTGCTGCTTTGTTTGGTTAAAAAAACCTCCCTTTCTTATCATTGGTTTTGTTCTGGAGCAGAAATCAAGTGGGTTTGTTTTTGGTTTAAAATGCTTTCTGAAAATGATAGGCTGCATTAGCCTGACTGTTGAAATAATGTCTCATCCTAATCATTTGACTGCCACATAAAGACATCTATCCTGCTTGAAGCCTGACTTGGAATTTATATTGAAACTGGTAAAGAAACGTCAGGTTTTGCAGTAATTTTTATTTTGTACGAGGAATGTGTTTTTCTAAGTGGAGGGAAATCCCTGAAAGTTACGCATCTCAGTCAAGGTTGAACCTATCCCAGTGTGATGCGTGTTTTCCAGTGTAGGTAGATAATATTTATGCATAAAGCATCAGAAGTGAAGTTCCCAGTCTTTGGCTACGATAACAAATGAGGCATATGAGCCAGAATTTTTGGCTGATATGTTGCTGTGAAACAAAGTGTCAGTCAGTTTTGCCTTCTCAACATCATTTATGTGAAAACGGTTTAAGTTGCCAAAAATAAATGAAGAATTTTCGGCCAAGCTTTTCCACTGCAAATCTGTTTCTCTGTGGTGATGGAGGTATGGATTTAGCTTTTAACCTGCTATATTGTTCCACATAAGAGGTGGTATTAATCATACTTGGAAAAGAAGTTTTGTTTTCTTTGTTTGCTTTTCATTCTGCAGCCTGTTAATCTCTTTACTCTTTCTAGTCTTGGGTATCTTTTTCTGGTGCATAACTGTGAATGCTTAAAAGGATGCTGAACCTTTGTGGTACCATGTTCAGTCCTGCCTGTTGTGTCTTCCCTGTATGTACCAACATTTGAGATTTCTGCCGTTTGGTAGCTCAGAGCTAGGCTTGCCTTGATCCTTGGGGGGCTGGTTGCCCGGCTGGCAAAACTCAGTGCTCAGCGCTGCTTTTGATTTGCCTGTCACATTGCTCCTTGCTCTGCTCACCCCTCTTGGGGAGTCAGAAAAAGGGCAGCCTGTCCCTGCTGCCCTTTGCTAACCTGCCACAAGCTCAGCTGATGAATTGCGTAAGGGCTGCGCATGGAATCGGTGCAGAAAGGAAAGCACGGGGGCGGGGGGAGTGTAGGGTAAGTTGCTGCACGTTTATAGTTTGGTTCTTACGTGGTGCTTCTTGGCACCCTCCCCCCGCCTCCTCGGAGGGAAATTTGACGAAACTTATCAGACAGTTAATTCTGAACTTGACTGATGTTATCTGCTTCCTCAGAGGTCAGGAAAGTGCAGACTTGAGCTCGTTCTGGTCACTGCTGAGGTTGAATTACAATCATGGCATGTGGGTTGGGCAGATGATGAACTCTCCAGCTGGGGACGGAGGAACAAAGAGCTTGAATCTGGCTGGTCTGCACCTCATTTTGTAGCTGAGTAATTAGATTAGTTCTTTTCTTTATTGTACCTTGCTTTTGCACAGCATTTGTACATAATGTGCAGTTACTGATGGTCTAGATTGATGTTGACATGGTTAAATGTAGCAGCTGTGTTCATAAAATGTCTTGATGGATTACAGAGGTGATGATGGCAGTGCCTCGTCTTGAGATGTCTTGGTAGAGACCGTGGAATTCCCTTACATGTGGTTTTTTTATGTGGCTTTGTTTGGCATATTGTGTAATGAATCTCTTGGGATCAAACCTCTTCCTCTTGGATACCTCTGCTGTTGTGATGAGAGAAATTACTTGACCTGGAGTCCTTGTTAGGTTAAAAGACAGTTAACTAGCAACACATTTTCCATGGGGAGCTTTGGACTTTGGACTTTCTGAATTTGCCTAGACCTCTTTTTACTGCAGAGCATGGCACAAACCTCTCGTGCCTAGCTGTCTTAGGAACACAGGGGATCGCTGAGCATTGCAATTCCTGTGCTAAGAAATTAATTTTGCAGTTGGATGCATTTTTGTCTTTTGGGGAGTTCAGTGAACAGTTTTTAGCTGCTGCCTTGTGTTTGTAAATTTACCAGACCGGGGAAGTGCCTGAAACTGTGTGGTGGTGTTTTGTTTTGTTTTTTTTTTTTCTGTTGTTGTTCCCCCCCGTGATAAAGATCTGAAGCTGCTGGGTTGGAAATCTTTGATATTGCAGAGCAATGCAAATATGTAGGAGGCTGTGATACCATTAAATCTATTGCAACAAATCAGTCTTGTAATGTCTGTACAGAAGAATTAAAAGTTCAGAGTTCCAATTTGCATTGACACCCACGCCTCCAGAAAGCCACAAGAGTCTTTTAGGATTCTTAATTACGTGCTTCTCAGCCTTAAAGATGAGCTGTAAGAGAGCAACAGCACATGTAAAATCTAACCACGTTAAGACCTCTCAAGTTGGATGCTTAACTTAGAGAAGCCCAGCTTCATCTGGAAATCCTGGCTGACAGTCTAGGGGTTGGTTGGTTGGTTTTGTTGTTGTGTTGTTTTGTTTTGTTTTGTTTTTCTTCTTGTCTGTAGACTCACAGCAGCTGACAAAAATGAGCCCAGAGGATTTGCAGCAGCCCAAGAGAGTCCTGTGAGGGAGGTAGGGGTGCACTGAGGATTGGACTCCCTTTTTCCTCCATGTCAGTCCAATCCAGCACCAGGGATTTAGTGGAGTACCTCATCTGGGTGAAGAAGCCTGGGTTTGCTTTCTTGTTGCTGTGGCACAAAACAAGCAACGTGTGGTTGAGTGCAAAGATCTGGTGGCATTAGTTTGGATCAGGGGAGATAAGAAATCAGCAGGGAGGACACATCTGTTTTAAGAGAAGGGGTGGGGAGTGAAGGGGTGTGGGAAATAAGTAGTGGGGAGGGATGGGCATGCCATGTGGTATGAGGGTCTCACACCCTGTCACATCTCTAGACATCCTCCAGCAGGAAGGAAGAGGTTTGCAGTCCCCACATACTGCTGGTCCAACCAGAGCAGGTGGCAACTGCCTGTGAGAGCACAAGCCGCAGTGGTTTTTAGAGGTAGCAGACACTGATGAGATAGTTTTCTTTCCTTCTAAGCAAAATCTGTCAGGTTCTCCGATTAATGTCTCTTTTGGCTGCTCTCACCTACCTGCCCAGAGCTTCCCATTTTGTTATTTAGCTTCAAAATGCATTCAGGGGCTGTTTGGGTTTGGGCTCATAACATTTAGAACTGAAAAATGGGCTGATAGACCAGAACAGGACTTGACTTTTTAGAAGGCCAAAGGGACAACTTTTACCTGCCCTGAAGTCTGAGGGCAGAAATATGCTGCATCTTAAGAGCCCACATAGGAATAAGCGAGGTACAATCCATTTGCCAAATCAAAGAGCAAGTCGGGGGAAGACAAAGAGAAGTATCAGTAAGGAAAACTCTTGAATGTAAGTATAGTGATGTGAGAATTTACTAGAGCAGATAATTACATGAAATATTATTCTTAGGATTTGGGTTTAAGGAAATAATAAATCAACGAGGGAGTTTTGGTGGTGATGGTGACACTCATTGTGGAGAAGAGGAACTCAGTTCTGGACATGGTTGCCTTTTTGCCTCTTCCTATACTTCAGAATTGGGCAGAAAGCTATGTAGTCTTTGTCTTTTCTAAGCCAAATGCTGCTTTCCAGCCACAGCCCAAGCATCAAAATATCTTATACTGAATGGTAGGAGCTTCCTTCTGGAAGTGAATGAGAGTTAGCATGGCCATGCTTGTGTGACCCTATGGTTAAGGCTGTCTGATTTAACACCCTGTTGTGAACTGTATTTCCCACTTTCCTTTTTGAGTGTCTTCTGTTCTGGAGACAGGGAGATTAAACTTGATACTACTTGGTGACCATAAATATCTCCTCTCAAGCGTTTGGTTCTTTCAGCAGGGTAGCCAGTTAACAGTTGTGTTATGGTTAAGTTACCTGTGGTGCCTGAAAGACAAAATGAAGCCTAAGTGACTCCCTCAGGTGGTGCTTGTGGTTGTTACCAAATGCTTTGCAGTTGTGTCTTCCTGTTTGGGGCTGTTTCCTGTTTAAACATGATGGGGTTGCAGCAAGACACTTTCCCAACTTTTCTGTTGATTCACAAATCCTGAAGAGTGGGCATTTTGGGAATGGCAAGTACGTGGGATGTAGGCAGAGCATTCCTTGTGCAGTTTATGGGAAAACAATTTAGAAGCTCTGAGCTGTGTTTCCAGATACTCAGGTTGTGATTGGCTTAAAATACTAACAAAAAACCGAGAGGAACTGCTTCATGGTGAGAGATGGTTGAAATGAGTGTGTTCAGGGGACATCTTACAGTTTCCAGAAAATCCTAGAAAAGCTGGATCTCCCCAGATACATTCCTTTTTCCTAGCCTTTTAGAAAACTGAGGATGCACATAGTGTGTGATATGGCTTTTTGTGGTTTTTTTTTTGTGTGTTTTTTTAAATTATTGTTATTTTTATTTTTTTATCCAGCACCCCATCTTGGATAAGATGAGCTATCTCTGCTTTTGTCCTCCTTTTTGACTTGGCTTCTTGCTATAGGCCATCTATTTCCTTAATGATGCTCAGGCTCTTTTAGATCCTGCTGCTCCATCCCTCTTCCCAGAGGTCATTCTTAAGTCATCCACATTCTCATGTCCAAGGATAAACAAATGTGCAGATGCATGTAGGGGTCAAAAAGGAGGAATGAAATAACTCCAAATCCCCCAAACACTGTGGTGCACATGTGTTTTTTCAAAACCAGGAAAGATTTGTGAGAGGCTAAGCTTAAGATGACAGATGTAGCTACGTTTCTTTATGTCCTTTTGGAAGATGCTCAGACACTACGGAGCAAAGGACTTGAATTAATTCCATTTGTTTAAATACCCCTGTACCTTTTGCACTTGCCTTTTTTTATGGTTGGTGGACTTGAGATAGTTTTATAGCTGCATGATCTCTTCCTGCCTGGGACAAACAATTTAAATATACTAATAATTCATGGAACCCTTTTTGAGGCTCACATATTTTGTATCTAGGAACACACAACACAAAAAAGCATGAGAATGTTGTAAGAGAGGCTTTACTCAGTACAGTGGTCTCTGCAGTTGTGAAACTCTTTACAAAATAATCACCTAAAATTTGTGACAGATTTGGCTTCTTAAGATTTAGCATTGCCTGAATTTTGTTGTTACCTAGTCTTTGTCAAGACAGTGGCACTTATGTTTATTTCAGAGCCGCTCAGTTTTCATCTGGAAGAAGTCTGAAGTTGTATTTTTGATTGAGGACAAGAAGCTGGAAGATAAATGCTGCATTCTTCCTTCTGTGGCAGGCTTCCTATAGGAAGCTATTGAACTCTTCTCACTGTGTGCTTTAGTCATTTGAAATATTAATGCTCTGGAAATGATTGCTTTGGAAATTAATTAAATTTGGAGATTGTTGCATGAATGTGGTCTCATGCAGACTTTATATATATATATTTTATATTCATATGTAAAATATAGAATAGGTGGTAAGTATATGTAAACAATATCTATTTAATGCCTAAAACCCCCTATTTTAGCAATGAAGGGTACTATCCAGAAGAGAAAGATTTTTAGTTTTTAAATTTAAAACCCAATCTTATGAGAACAGTTTACAAATAGCTCTTGATATGTATTATATCTTGGCTTTTGGAATACAACATAGAGTAGTCGCAGCTCTTTTTATTTGTAGCTGTTACTGAGGGACACAGTACCTGAGGTGATGAACAAGAGCTGGTTAGGCAGGAGCAAGTATGACATCTTTTATTTTTAAAGCTTCTTGTGGATTATAAATAATTGTGGTCAGAACAGTCCAAGTACTCTGTTTTATTCTGCCTGTTGCACAAAACAAAATGAGTTAAAGCAAAGATCATCTTCACACCATCCAAGTACAAGCTTCTGTAGTTAAAATCACAAAATAAAGGCTTGCATTTGACAATAAGTATTTTAAGAGGTAGGTTCTGTGTATTGCTCTGTAGAAATTCCAGATGTATAGTGAAGGAGGTGAATTGAAAATAAAAATAAAATGCTTTAAAGGTAGATGAGCAATAAAAGGAATAGATGATGTCCTTTTAAGTAAGATGATTTAATAAATATACAGGAAATATGTGTATCAGTGCTGTAGCCATAACGCAAATACTATTACTCCTGTATTAATCTTGCAACTGGGAAAAGTATCTTGCACAGTGTAGTCTGGTACTCTGTGGTGATAGTTGATGCTTGTGCTGGGGCCACCTACCTGCAACAGCCTGACCCAACCTTTTTCTTTTGGGGCTTGTCCTTTTACCAAGCACACTTGGAAGATTGCCATAAGATTTGTGCTCAGCTCTAAAAGCCTCTCATTCCCTCCTTTGACAGTAAGGGAAGACATGGGTAATGGCTTCAGATGTGCTGCTGCCCAAAGGTACCACTGATCAGACACCTGCATTTTGTGTCAGAAGATGTCTGTGAAGTCTGGCAGTGTCCTCCTTACATGTTCTCAGAACATCTTCTGTTACTTTCCATGGCAAAGCTGCCAAATTCTTCAGTACTTCAGCCTTTGAGCTCCTTTGCCATGATTTTGTAATTATTTATAAATATGCTTAAGATATTCTGCCCACATGGAACATAGAGGAAGGTGTTTCAAAGAAGTGGCAGGAGTCAAGGAGAGTAGAGGGAACCATAAAGTATCCAACCAATACTGTGCAGTTGTTATTACAGACCCTTATGGCTCTGTTGGGGGTTGCAGTGCATTTCATGTACAGCTGGAGGAGGGGCTTCTGATTTGGCTTCTTCCAAAAGCAACACAGTTTGTGTGCACCTTGGCTCCCCTGGGAACCAGGGTAAGCTGATAGTCCAAGCCAACTTGGTGGTACAGAGATGGCCTCCATGTTGCAAGTTCTGTTCAGATGGGGTGTTGAGGGACATGGTTTAGGGGTGAACTTTGTAGAGTAGGGTTAATGGTTGGACTTGATGATCCCAAGGCTCTTTTCCAACCTGAATAGTTCTATGATGCCCTCCAGGGAGGGAAACATCTGCAGGGACAGTTCAGCTCTTGTGTCTCTCTTCATTTGACTGTTTGAAACTTAGGGTGACCACACACCTAATTAGGGTAGTTTGGGATTTAGACCTTATGTGGATTAAAGCTTAACGTAACTGCTTGAAGAGGAGTAGAAGATGGCTCCTTTTGTCACAGAGTTCTGTGATCCTGTGTTGTAACTCCCTGTTTTCAGTTACTGCTTCACTGAAAGATTTGTTGCACGCTAAATTTTCTAAAGTTTAAGAGCAGACCCAAGTTCACAGAAGAATCCCTCTTCCTCTTCTCAGAAAGGGAAGAGGTCTCACTTTATTTACGCTGCACTTGCTTTGTGGGGTGATTGTATCTTTATCTGGCATCCATATTTGGCCTGGATATTCCTCAGGGCACAACGATGAATCATTCAACGCTGTGCAGGGTGAGACACTTTCTTTTTTTTTTTTTTTTAATTTTATTAATAATATTGTGGCAGAACTTAGATTATTA
>JANHGN010019173.1:62411-76127 GCA_024605025.1 Megaceryle maxima | reverse complement strand
TATTATTATCTTTTTTTTCTTTTCTTGGGAATTGCTGCTCTGTAGAAAACCAGCCAGGCTTTTCAGCCTTTTAGCTATGTAAAAGACATATCAAGACTTGCCGCCCCTCACTGTGTACCAGAGGTTGTCACTGTGGGAGTCACAGTGTAATGTGTGCGGATGTTTTGCATTTCAGATGTAGCTGTATAGAGGACCAGCGCCCCAGGTCCTCTTGCTTGGAGGCTTTGTCCCTTTGACACCTGGAGGGTCACTTAATTTCCCTTCTTTAATTCTTTTTCTTAATTCCACAAGCAGGATGTGTTGCCTTAGATTGAATCCCAAATAGATAATTAGGGGTTGAGATGTGTTTTATAGTTTGTGTATCAGTTGATTGTGTTGCCATCACTCAGTCTCCTTTCTTTTGCCAGTCTGATAAATGGGCTGCAGAATTGGGCAACTGTGGGCTTATACCATAATTTGTGTGTTACTTATGGCCCTGGCCCAAAGGGACAGGGAAAGACAGTATCAACAATCATGAAGTACTTAAAATCATTTGACACAAGTCAAACGCCAAACAGTTGACTCAAAGGATACGGGACCAGGAAGAAATTCAAGGATTTTAAATGCATAAGCTTGCAGCATGGCTAGTTACCTTAAAATTCAGTTACCTACTACATGCAAATTACTATTACTAAGGCAACATATTTTTTTTTTTTTAGTGCAAAAGAGATTGATTGCCAGTGTGGATTAGTGTCTTTCACAGCTGCAATTCTTAGTTTAGGTCAAAAGTGAAATACATGTTCAGAGTGGACATGTGCTCACATCATAAATACTGCCACACAGGCTGGCCTGGTTTGATAATTAAGAGCTCCTTTTTTTATTTTTTAATTTTTTTATTTTTGTAGGAGGGATTCAGTGCTAAAATGTTAGTATTTCATAAGCACCACAGATTTGGCCTCAATTGATATATTTTTAACAATTATTATTCAGATTAATCCCTGAATCGTTCCGATTGGAAATTTTTCTGTCAAACTTTTAATGTTTGAAATATATTTTATGATTTTACAGTTTTATAGCTTCAGGATGAAAGACCAGAGTTGTCTTGGCATTTTTCCAGCTAGTCCAGCTGTCTTTGGAGGAACTGAGTAGGTCAGCGAAATGTGGTGTGGGCTCTTGTTAAATCCATCATTGAGCGTGCCAGAGAAACACTCAGTAGTCATCATGTGTGAGTACTTTCTGCCATTTCATCTTGACCTCCCAAAATTTTCTGTTCTTCCAGGGTTTTCCTTCTTTTTGTGCAAGGTTTCCTGAGGGTGTTCAGGTGTTGCAAGCCTGGATTGTTTCTCTGTCTGCTTTCTTGGGAGCTGCCACGGGAGCATGACCTCCTGTTGCATCTTCCTCAGGTGTTGGTGCCACTCTGAGATGGCCTTCTGTAAAAATGGGTGATATGGGCTTTATCCTGAGGATCACTGGCTACAGGAGGGACCTCTGAACATCCTCTGGGAAGGCAGGAGCAGCCTCCTCATCTTTTGGTCATAACATGGGAGGGATAGAATTTCTGAGACTTGATAAGACCTCCGGTGAGTGTGGGACAGGGGCTTCCAGGTGCTTATTTGACATGGCTTACTTGGAGGTGTGGGTGAACAAATACAAAGATTAAAGCAAGCAGTGAGCTGCAGGTGTGGATGCTTCAGCAAATGCAGGCGAGAAAAATCAATTTTTCACAAATGAAAGAGGAGAAAAAAATCAATAGGGAAAGGACTGTTATTTTCAATTTAAAGCCAGAGGAGTTGGGGTTTGATCTCTGAGTTCATGCTTTCCTGTTCTCATTCACATGTTGCACGGCTCTGTTATTGGAGACCTGTAGACTGTGTCATCTAGAGATCATTAAATATAAATGGCTGAAAGAATGTGAAATGCTCCCTGTCCTTATTTATTTATTTACTTGTCTTGCTTGCAGATATTCCTCCCCATGTAGTTAGGTCCCGTGGATGCTAGTTGCCTGTGTGGGAGTACTGGAGTGCATTGAGCTTTCACTGTGAAGCCCACCAGCCTTTTTCCTCATGCATGTTTTGGCAATATTTAAAGCACACGAATCAGACTGTAGTTATTGATCTGTGTTTGTTTCTTTTTAACAGACTGCAATTCCATCTGGCTACCTGATGGTGAGAGTGCCCCACAAACACATGACCAGTACGTTAAGTAGAAATACCCAATTTGACTTTGCAGTACTGTCTGCATGAGGTCTGGTGAACACAATGTGAGGGGACCCGGGTGAGATGCAAAGAGACCCTCTCATCTCATCTCATCTTGGTGCAGCCTGCGGTAATGGCAGGGCAGAGTGCCATTTTTTTTCTGTTAAAATACTGTTTTGTTTTTGTTTTTTCTACTGCAAGATTCCACGTTTCCAAACATGTCTGTAGCAACATCAGCTGTGTGAGAGCTGTGCTACCTTGCAAATCTGTCGGTGTGGAGCCTTACCCTGGTAGATAGTAGGCAAACCTGTGTACCAATGTAAAGACTCTTTCCTTATTAAAGCACTGCAAAAGTGGAGGGTTTGCTTGCAAACAGTCACTTGCTAGGCCTTGGCTCTGTTAGCATCTCAGGAGGGCAAGCAGAAGTGATCATTAGGAAGGTACTGCCAAGTTCTTGAGCAATCTGTAAAACTGCACATCTTTATCACTGTCATCAATCTATAGAAACTTTTTCTAGAAGAGGTTTATTTTGGTTTTTTTTTTTTTTTAATGTAATTGGATTAATTTCTTTGCTGTATATGACTCCAGCTATGCTGGTACAAAAGGATGTTGGGAGATGCATCCAAACCCATTGAAGGCTTAGAGCGTCTGTAAACGTGAAGGGGAAAAATAAGTCTATCCTGACTTGGATCAATTAATTTCTTTGCAAGAGCAGCTTACTGTGTGAGTGCAAGCAGGACAAGAGCAGCTTAAGCACGTATATGTATATATGCATGTCTGTATGTATATGAACATATGCATTTGTATATATTGATACACAGATGTATATATAGGCATCTGAAATGGAATAAGAGAATGTGACCTAGGCTTGTTTAATTTTACTTTAGCACCTGATAGAGGCATCATGCTTGGGTGAAAGTGTCGTTGGCACAACGCCCCTGCTATGGTCAAAGGAGAGGTAAAAAGCCTTTCTAGATCTCGGGTGGGCTCTAGTGACCTCCAGAAGATGCCTGTCCCTGTGTAAACTGTCTGAAGGGAGAGTCTGGGACACCTTGGTTCCCTGTCTGGGTTAGATGCATAACATTAGGGGGAGGCAGATGTAGACCCTGATGACAAAGAATATTGTAAAAGGTAGGATTTTCAAATCATCTAAATGACTGAGACAACAAAATGTGCTTCTGACTCTCAGTGGGATGTTTCTGAATGGTTGAGATGCTCTTGGAAATGCCTCTCAAGCTGGAATTGTCTCAGGACAGTAAGTAAGGACTTTTTAACTAAACCAGGCATACAAATTGCACACCAGTTACCGTGTAAGACAGTGTGTTCCTCTGTGGAGATACATAATAGAACTGTGCAAGACAGGCAACGCAAATTCAGGTTTCACCAAATGTTTTCTTTTAGCTATTACTCCAAAAACCCACTACTCCAATCTCACCCTGTCACAGGCTGCTGCCTGCTCAAGCGTGTTACGTATTTGAGTACATTATTGTTTACTAATAGAGATTATCAGGTCTGAAAGGAGAGTAGCCACTGTCTGGGGCAGTTTCAGCAGCAGTGGGCAACATCGTGTTGAGTGGTGGTGGTTGGAGAAGTGCTCAAACCCTCAGTTGTTTACATGTTGTGTTGCTGTGTGAAGAGTGGTTGAAAATGGCAACTTTGTCTTGTGTTCCTCTCCTTTCCTTGGCAGCCTCCTCAAGCTGTGCATCTTCTCTGTCCCTTCTTCTGTTCTGAAGTGAAGATCTAATTGGGGGGGGGTTGCTGCAAGAAGAATCCTTGCCTCGTGGTTTCAGGAAAGGTCATGTTGTTGTTCTGAAAGTTTGTGTTGGGTTTTGTGTTTTTCTTTTTTTTTTTTTTTTTTTCCTCTTGTGGCTGAACCTGTAGGAAAATAAGAGAGAAAAACAGGGAAGGGGGTGAAAGCAAATGCTTCATGGATACTCAGAGTTAGATTTTTAGGGGATTCTTTTATTATATACATATGCACCTGGGTGGGAAAACGGCCAAAGACATTGAAAGAAACCAAGATGTTAGGTAGTTGGAGAGCAGAAAAAATAAAGAGGGTGCTGTGCCCAGAGCACTGCTTCAATTCTAGGTGAGGTAAATAGCAGAGAAAATAAAATTGGCCCTAGGCATTAAAAGCAGTCCCTCAGCATTAATTGGCTGTGGTCAGCTAGGGATTGGAGAAAGCAGGAAAATCTTTATGATGGTGCAAATCTCTCTTGTGGGATTTGACTCCTTTCTCTGAGGTTGTTGTAATTGCCAACAAGTGAAAGTGCTTTCAAGGAATTGTTCTCCAAGTGCAGCAGAAGCTCATGTGGTGGGAGGGCTCTACTCCTGCAGAGGTTGAGTATGGGTGCAGTTGAGGTTATTTCCTCTCTTTCTGTATTACTATTGCTATGCTAAAATTCAGAATATCCAGAAATATTAATATAATGAAAATACTCTGACCATTTCTGTCACCTTTTTATTATGCTAATAAGTATAGGATGTTGCCAGATATGTACATCTTAAGTAAGGAAAGTACAAGCATTACAACCAATCAGATGAAAATTTGCAATTTCTTTAATTTTTCTATGCTTTCATTTCTTTGAATTAGTGTTTTTTTTGTTGTTGGTTTTTTTTGTTTGTTTGTTTGTTTGTTTTTTTGTTTTTTTTTTTTTCCTGTTTCTGTATGTGACTCATCTTCATACTAGTGTTTCAATCACGTTTGTCTAATGTTTTCTGTTTATGGCTCACTCATCTTTTTGTGTCCCTTTCCATTAGGGTCTTTACTCTTGAGTGTGCATATGCAAGATGCTCTTGCAATTTAGAAACATTTGAAATCAATAGACACAGCTTGCTTTAATAACTTCACTTTACTTCCTGACAGTGGTCAACTCAGCTTTCTGATCCGACAGTTTCTGTAAAAACAGAGAAGGGAAAAAACCCCAACCCACTACACCCAACACAACAACACAAAAATAACGTTTTCCCTCAGAAGAGTGTTCTGAAGCTGCTTAAACTACATAAAATTTTCATGCTGAAAGAGCTGTAGTTTACACCTTTTCTTTTCCATTTCCTCTCTTCGTTGGTTATCCTGTTGTTCTTCCTTTTGCCCACCGTTTTTTACTTTGCATATTGTGTTTTTTTTCCTCATGTTCGTCCCTCTAGTGCTCTCTTTCCTTCCTCTGTCCATTCTTTTTCCTTTCCTGGGAGGAGGTTATATGGCTGCTATTCCTCCTGACCCTAAAGGTAACAACTACCACTTCCAGGTCCCTCTGTTTGCTTCCCTATGTCAGTAGAAGACCTGGAGGAGACTCCTCTGCTCTTACGCAGTCATGTTCCTTGATTCATGGCTGATGTGCTTGGTTTGTTCATCTTCCTTCAGGGAGAAAGTTTGGGAGTTTCTGAATCCCATTGGACATCAGTGTATTCTTACATACTGCAGAAATACTGTACTAGTGGCTGTTCTTGGAGCTCCAGAGAAGCATCAGGTCTAATTGCAGAGAAAGGAAGGGCCACCTGCTGTCTGCAAGTGATGGTCATATAAGGTACGCGTGGCTGGACCTGTGCAAGGCACTTCAGTGACATTCTCCAGGGACTATCCAAATGCATGGAACAACTCTGGGAAGGTGGGACCACCTTTAGTGCATGACCAGTCACGCTGTCCCTTGCTTCTTGCTGCCTTTTGGAGGAGAAAATCTCTTGTTCCTGGCTGGAAGAAGCCGAGCATGGATCTGGACCCTGTTGACCCAGGAAGAGCAGCTTAGTCTTCTTTGCAGCTCCTCACAGGTGTGGAGAGCGGTGCCAAGTTCCTGTTGCTGCTGCTCTGTTTTAGCTAAGAAGAGTGAAACACTATCAGCTCTTCTCAAGAGAATAATACTTGTTCTTTGAATGTGAGAACCATGGATCTGATATCTTGTGCAGTGTATTTAAGATTGGCCTCTTCTTTTGGTGCATTAACAGTTTGCTAATTCTGGTCATCTCTTGAAAGTATGGGTGAAAGCTTTGCATCCTGCTGTGAAGTGACTCTCTCTTCCCATGCACAGCCCACAATTATGGGCTTCTGGGTGCCAGAGTGTGAGGACTAGGTGCCTATGAGCTCAGAGCTGCTGTGAAGGATGCGTGGACAGTACTGTGTAATGGATTTGATATTTAGGTCTGTTTGCAGGTGCCAAATAACAATCAGTTTCCACAAATAGAGTAGCTATCCCTTCTAAACATTGCAGTTCATGGTACCTTTTTGTTTGTGGTTTTGATGTTATAAGGCAGTTGGGATTCTGAATAGGTGGTGGTGAAAAAACATTGTGACAAAGTCAAAATCAAGCAGTTCAATCTGTAGTTTGAAGGGCACTTCTTTCCAAGAAGTGTGGTTTAGTTGGGTGTGTTGTGGTTTGGGGTTGTTTTTTGTGTTTTGGGTTGTTTTTTTGTTTTTTTTAAATGAAAAGAGATAAGCACTATCGGTGAAAGGACCATAAAAAGATTGCACACATCACTCATAAAGATAGTACATATATGGAAGTGATTGTAGATAATGTTTTACCTTGAACTGTCCATTTCTTTTTATATTCTTACAGTAAAGGTTTTTGATAATATTAAAGTAGCTGAAAACCCATATTTCTTCTACCATCTCTAGTTAAATGTTTTCGTACTTCTACTGGAAATCCACATCTTCGGGGGCTGATAATTCTCTTCTGTAAAAATGCATTCTGCGTAGAAACTTAGCGTAGGGTATCTCAACACAAATAAAACTGAAGTTACTTCAGGTATAAATTATCTGTTGCCTACAGACAACTGGAGAAGATACATTGTACTGTACTGCAGAGAGGTCTGCTGTATAATAAAGATGGCATATTGTGCATAAAAGAAAGCTAAAGATTGGTATATGACTGGAGTTAAGGTCTTGCCCAGTAATAGTAGTAGCTTTGAATTACCTTGGAGGGATCAGTTTTCTTAAACAGTGTTATCTGTAGAGACTATACTCAAGTATTTCTAGATGAATGTAGGAGCATGTGCTCCATTGGCTTAGCAGCTGGGTCCAGGATGCTTCTCTCTTTTGCTGTACCTACAAGTAAATCTTGGAAGGCCTTGTTGTATTTTCTTTTGCCTCTATAAAGAAACACATAATTTAAATATGTCTCTGATCCTTGCTGTGCGGGTAAAGATTCAAACACATTCATTCACATGGAAGCAAAGTACTGAAAGTCATCCCAGCGTATCCTGCCTCTTGTGTCTGACTGTCTGGTCTTTGTTAAAGTGCCCATTGGCATCATATCTGACAGTTAAATAGCACTCATGAGTTAATTTAATCTTCTTCTGAAGCATGTCTGTAATGTAAAGAGTGTTGAGAAATAAAAATACTCCTGTGGACTCTTCATCTCCTTTTTATGGAGCATTCTCACTGTTTTGCTCGCTGTTTCAGGAGTGCAATTACATTAAGGATTGATCCCACTGAAGTTTAATGAGAAAATGTATAGCTCTGTCAACAGTAGACGAGTCCTGAGACAATTCCAGAATTACAGGAAAAATGGAATGATTATGGGGCTACGGAACACGATTCTACCAGCTCGTGCTGATGAATTTCTGACATCTCTATATTGATACACCAATCAAGTGTAAATGTTGTCTTTGTTTATTTAAAAATTCTGTGCAAGGTTTATGCTGTTATTGAAGAAGTAAAAATTCTGGGTATTTTCTCAGTTCTGTAGTAACAGTCAGCACGTGTCCAATTTATCTGCCAGGTTGTCCCCTTTATCCACCAGATAAGATTTTGATGAGGCAGACATAGCAAACCCTGCATCTTCTCCCTCTCTTCCATTTGTACTCCCTTCTGTGTGCTGGCTCCAGTACTGATTTGGCCTCTGGGCAAGCAGATTCAGTTCAGTAATCTGTCTGAAAATTAACTATTTTAAAAAGTCAATTGTAGTTTTGCCTGTTTGGTGACTTTAGTTCTCCAGAGCATTCAGATGAACATCAGAGATGGTGAAGCTCTCATGAACTAAGTCAACAAGGTGAATCCTGAGGGGGGAGGGGGAGAGGAAAGAGCTGGTGGCACTATGCTTTTAGATGGCTTCTTTTGTTTTAACTGTGCCCTCCACCAAGAAGTGTGGCCGTCTTCTGGTAGAGTTGCTGTTATGCTTTAGGGTTAAGGAACTTTGTGCTGAGGTGCACAAAGGGTTTCCCAGGTGGTACAGGGTGAAAACTGGGACTGCAGTTGGGGACTACTTGCACTGGGTCTGAAAGAACATTGCAGTCCTTGATGTGCTTTGATTTTTAACTTGATAAAAAGAAATAGGACATGAAATTAAGCATGAATTAAGGAATGCAAGAAGTCAAATAAATAATTAAACCTAAACCATAGTTACTTTTCTAAAGTCTGTATCTGTTAGATACATTTCAGTCTATCAAGATCTGGAAACTGTTACTGCCATGGTCAAAACCTTTTGTTAGGTAAATTGCATGACTGCTGTGATTTTAATCAGGAACCTGATGCTCAGAAGCAGTGAGTAAACCTTTACTGGGTTCTGATGCAGCTCATGCTCCCAACTTAAATGGTGTCCTGGGCACCTTGCACAGTTGTGTCACACTTTTGGAGGGAAAAAGGAAACACTAGGTCTGTAGCGTTACTATTACATTATCTTGAAGGATTAGCTACAAATTTATGATATTAAAAATGTGAGCTACACCAATGTGGTTTTTTCCCCCCCTGCCTCAGGCTATATTTATATAGTGTAGTTGTAATCAAGTGTCATAAATCTGTGGGTTTTTCCTTTTATTTTCAGTCAAGGCTAATAATGTAAAACTATGCTTGCCATACCTCTTTCATACTGGCAAGTCATAAAAATATTAATAATTAACTTAAATCCCCTGTGTTTCCCACTTCAGAATCCATGATGGTGAACCTGGCTTTGTATTTTACCAACAACAATACAGCAGTAAATCTGGATTATTAAGCCTTCTCAGGCAATGTGTATTTATCCTCCCTCCTTCCATCTCTTGCCTGGAGACATTGGATTAAAATTTAAACCATTTTAAGGCCTGTGACTGTTTTGAGAAAGAAGGTGGTTTTCTTTCCTGGTTGGTCAGGGTTTTTTTTGTTTGTTTTGTTGTTTTTCATTTGTTTACTTTTCTTCCAGAGCTGTATATTCTCTTCAGTGTGTGCGACTTGATAATTTAAAAAATAATAGGGTGTTTCTCTTTGAAATTACGATTAGAGTGCAAGGATGGTTGTGGGGCAGAGATAGGTATTGGATGTGAACTGTTTTGTGGGTTTTTTCCTTACTATTCATCAAGTACCACCGCCAGTTGCTCAGTTGCTGCTTGTGTTCACAAAAGTGCTGGAATGCCTCATATCCCTGGTGTAATGCAACACATGGGGGAAGGTATGCTCACTCACCCTTGGGCTTTTGCTGTGGGCACCTGATGGTGGTGTTCCTGGAGAACCATGCTGGTGAGCATCCATTGCTGAAGGTAGTGGGTGCTTTGGCGAGGTGGCCTGAGGTGCCACTCAGGTAGAGAGCCAGACCAAGGCAGAGCTCCCTTGCTCTCTTCTAGATACTTCCCAAGGAGAGCTACATCCCACGGCCCAAAACAAAGTATGACCACCTTCATGATTTACAGTGCAGGCAGAATTTTCCACAGTCTGCTTCATGTTCCTTCCATTTTAATATAAAATCAGTTAGACCATTGCAAAAAAACCTATTACAGATGTTGCTGAAAGCCCCTGTTCTAGGGTGGAGTTAAGTATTTTGGAACTGAGGCACAACATGGACACTGGATTATTTTTCTAGAAAGGAGAAACAGTATCATCTGAGGTTACACCAGTTTCGAAGGGAAAAGGGAACTGAATGTGTTCTCTGAGTCCTCAGTACTGAGCGCAGTCTAACTTTAGCATCAAAGTATAATAATAATTGTGGATTCCATATGCAATTCTGCTGATGCAATCTGTGGAGTCCTGGGTGATTAATATCATATATGTGTCCCGGTGCTTCGTTAACAGATGATAGGAAACTACAGAAATCTGTTCCTCCTTCTGTTCCATCATGTGATTCATATTCTTAGTTTGTACATAAAAATCTGAAACTTGACATTTCCTTTTGGAAGATACAAAATATCTCATATTATAACATGCTTACATGAACATACCACGTGTGTATAGAAAAAAAACCAAACCAACACCACAACAAACAACTGGTGGAATTAATATTCTTGAAAGTTTACAAAGTGCGAGCAGGTGATCCAAGCTACTGAAGTTCCCTAGTTGTAGTCTAATGGTACGTGCTAGTGATGGCACGTGATTGAGCACTCAAGTAATGCAGATCTTTCTTTCCAGTGGAAAAGATATTGTCACTTTTCTGGTGTCTGCGTTAAGCTGTGGCTGTAGCTGCTGTTGTGCTGGTGGACATCACGTGGGAAGAGTAGGAGACCCGTGATGTGGGAACTGTGTTTTAAAATGCAGTTTGTATTATGGGAAAACTGAAATATCCCTAACCAGTGAGAATTAACTGTGTCTACTATATTTCTGTGGTATAGTACTTAAATATGAAGCTGCTGGGTTTTTTACCTCTTCAGAATGCCATGAAAGGATCAGAGGTTTCAAGAAGTGTTAGCAAGTATGTATAGATACACAGTATATGTTTTTACTTACATGCATGTATGGATGTTAATGATTAGGAGTTCTGAAGAAAAACTGTGTTATTTTTGAACAGCTTAGTAGGAAAACTTTTTTTTTTTTTTTCCCCCGACAGTTGTAAGAGTGCTAAAACTTGTGTGAAGATCTCTAGTTAAATTTTTTTTTTTTTTTAGCTTGAACTCTAGGTCTTAAAAATTTACGGTTTTGGAATGGGATCTTCCTATTCTATATTCTTGAAAAATTGTATTGCCAAAGCCTTAATGGTTGGAGAAAACAAATACATGCAGGGGAAGACGCAGAATGGTAGACTAACATTGGTTGGAGAGCATCTCCGGAGGCCATTCATTTAGTCCAGTTCCTGCTCAAAGCAGGACCAAATTCAAAGTTGATTCCAAATTCAGAGTTTGGTGAGGTTGCTCTAACCCTACTGTAATCAAGTTTTGAACATCTCCAAGGATGGAGGTTCTATGACCTTTCTAGGTGCTCTGTTGCAGTTTGATAACCTTTATCATAAAAACTTTTTCATTTTTCTATTTATTTTATTAGAATTTCAGTTGTTGCTGTTGTGTCCTTTGCCTCCTGTTCTGTTTCTGCACACTTCCAAGAGGAGTTGGGCTCTGTTTTTCACAGGTATCACAGGGTGTCAGGGGTTTGAAGGGACCTTGGAGATCTCAGAGTCCAACCCCCCTGCCAGAGCAGGATCATATAATCTAGCACAGGTCACACAGGACACATCCAGACGGGTTTTGAAAATCTCCAGAGAAGGAGACTCCACAGCCTCTCTGGGGAGCCCGTTCCAGTGCTCTGTGACCCTTACAGTAAAGAAGTTCCTCCTCATGTTAAGGTGGAACCTTACGTGTTTTTGCACTGTATTAGGCATCTGCGGACAGTGCAAAGCCCCCTCCCAAGACTTCTCTTCTTCAAACTGAACAGCCCTAGGTGTCAGAGCCAGTCCACAAAACAAATGTACTCTAGCCCCTGACTATGCTGTCCTGGATTCCCTCTGGTGTGTTCAGGTCTGTCTTGTACTAGGGAGCCCAGCACTGGAGCTAGCACTCCAGATGGCTCTCACCAGTGCTGAGCAGAGAGGGAGGATCACCTTCCTCAACCTGCTGGTGATGCTCTTCCTAATGTAGCCCAGGATGCTGTTGGCTGCCTTTGCCACAAGGGCCCACTGCTGGTTCATGGTCGACCTATCCCTCAGGACCCCCATCTCCTTTTCTGCTTTCCAGCTCACTGGTCCCCAGCATGTACTGGTTCATTGAGTGATTTCTCCCCAAGGGCAAGACCTGCTGTTTACTTTTGCTGAACTTCACAGTGTTCCTGACAGACCATTTCTCCAGCCTGCTGAGACCTCTGAATGGCAGTGCTGCCCTTGAGTGTACCAACAGCATCCCCAAATTTTGTCATTTGCAAATGTGCTGAGGTTGTGCTCTGTCCCATCATACTGGTTGTTAATGGAACTGTACTGTACAGTATTGGTACTTAGAAACTGGCTACTAGTGGGACTTGGGAGTAGCTGGTGAGTGTATTTTGAAGCCAGTGGTCCAGCTAGTTTTCTCCCTACTTTGTAGTCCAGTAATTGGACATGAAGGACAGTTTATCTGGTGTACATAATGAATCTTATGGATTTCATAGTAGTAACATTTTTTTCTTCCAGATTTTTTTTTTTAGGTATAGTTAGAAGAGTGATTTCATTCTGGCACCCTCTGGTTCCCTCAGTCTTAAGGGGTTTATTTCAATCACTCTGCTTCCATCAGCCATCTGCAAGGTGCTCATTCAGCTCATATTTTCATACCTCCCTACAGACATTCCTCCCCTGTATTTCACATACAGAAAACTTACATATGGGATATTTATGAGTGGTAGTCCTGACTTTTGAAGGTCGTGGTGTTACGCTTGCTTTTACTGATGCTTTGTGCTGTCCTCCTCTTGTTCCATCATATGGTAGGACTTCTGCTTCTTTGCCTTTATCTCATCTTTGCTTTATTCTGGATAGCAATTTTAACCCTTTCTCTTCTAGACCTTGCATCTATTATCTTTTTTTTTTTTCTGTTTTTCTTTTAAAATATAAATTAATACAAAAATTTCTGTCTTCCTCGTGCTGCTACCTTGCACCTCTCCCCACACACCGTTTGCAACTTCAGTGGCAGGGCTTCCTGTTGGCGTGTGAAAGAACAGCCGGCACTCGAGTTGGTTCACACAGGAAGGAATTGCTAAAAATGGCAAAGCCAGGGCACTGGAGTGTGAGCAAGCAGGCAGAAATTCAGATACACCTGTTCTAAAGGCAATAGGAGTGCACAGTCGCAAAATAGCAGTCAGTTGCTGGACTCATCTGCTATGTCCCTGAAAAAAATCTCATTAAAAATACTAGACTTACGTAGAGAAATGATCAGACGAAAATAAATGTGAAGAATAGTTTTCCATTTGCTGCATTTTATAGAGTAGCTTTAGTCTTTTTGAAGAGATACCGTATATAAACCTAGTTTTACACTCTAGGGCTTGATGGTTTCTTCTGTGGTGGCAGTAAGCTAGATGGTCTTCACTATCATTAATGCTCCTCTGTTCCAGTTTCTGAGAAGCAGAGAAAATGAAAATGCATCAGGAAAATTGCAGTAAACATCCCATTTGTTTCCATTCTCTACTTTCCAGTGGCATTTGAATCTTTCTTTTGGTTCCCTTCCTGCTATTTCCTTTCCATTCCTGTTAGTTTGCCCTTGTCTTTCACAAGTGAGTATTGATGGTTTTTACTGCTTTTAACAGCATTGATTTTTCTGTGATGTAGCATATAAGAGAAGATAATTATAAGTTACCTAATTGCTCCATATAGATGAATGCTTTTGATAATGGGTTTATTAGCTCCAGGGTTGTAAAGGAGGTTCCTTACTGGTTTGCAGGCTTTTGTGCATGGTGTGCAGCAGGTCCTGTGTTTGC
>JANHGN010019173.1:45624-58736 GCA_024605025.1 Megaceryle maxima | reverse complement strand
TTATTGACTTACATTACTTTCTTGTGTGTACATTAAATTGGTTTGATTTCCTTCTCTCCCCTCAAGAGACTAACATTCATTTTCTAATCTCTAATTCATTGTCTTACAAAAATCAGCAAGTTACAACCTGCTTCGTATTGTAAGACTGAATTACAGTCAATTAAAAATAGATATTGGTAGTAGGCACTTTAACAGAATCTTAATTGTGGTAACTCAACAGGATGCAGCTCTGTAGGGGTTGTCATTAGGATGATGACATTTGCCACTTGTGAGAGCGTTAGTTGTTTGCAGTATTCCTGATGTTTATTACAAAGACTATTACAGCTACCTCTGCTTTTAATAAAACTCTTCTCAGAACATCTTAATATTGCAACATAAAGTGGTATTTGCTGTTCTGTTCACCTCTGGACTGCTGTCAGTATTTAATGTGTGGGGTGGTGTTATTAAATGAAGTTTGCTCCTGTAGCGAGGCTTTTATAATTGCTTTGTCTTTGATAACAAAACCTTTTCAATAGGAGAGTATCATGTGAGACAGGTTCTGTTTTGGTGGCATCTTGGAGTAGGTAACACCACTCACCTGTGCTGCTAATGGTGAATGCAGATAATAAAAGCTCAAAACATGGAGAACAGAGAATCACAGAATTATGAGACTCTTTGTATCTAGTGAATAATGAGGAACACAATGTAGGATATAGAAGAAATAATTAGCTCTTGTATTAAAAACCAAAACCCAAACCAAACAAACAAAGCACAAAAAACTTCCAACTTGAAATGTTTCCTATTTACTGGTGGATTAAACAGCAGGATGGAGTTGGAATTTGTCTTCTTAGTGGGAATAAAGCCAGTCTGAATTAAACTGAGAGGGTTGTTGTTGGAATAGTGCCAGTGGATGAGCTGCTGCAAAAGGAGGAAGCCCAGAGAAGAGGATGAAGTGAGAGCTGTGGTGAGAGGAGTGATGAGGGACAAGTCACAGAGGAGTATTGGTTCTCAAACTCTTCATTGTCTTGTTTCAGATTCTAATTCTAAACTAATTTGAAGCCACTGAACGTAATGCATTGGAGCATAAGACTGCTTGTTCCCTGGGCTGAGGACAGGGTGGTCCGATTAACAGCCCCACATCCCTAGAAGTTTGTGGCTGGAGGTGCCAATTGCAGTACCAATGCCTGGGCATGCACAGCGGACAACTGCACTTGAGCTGGAGGAATGCCAGCTCACCTACCAGAAGCCTACCCTGGCAGAGAGGGACATGTAAAGGGAGATCCAGTTGTCGAGGGGGGAGGATTTTACGGTCTGCGTTGGTGGGAGCATGGTCTGGTGGTGGCTGTGTTTTAAGGGTGGTTTTAAGGATTGTGAACCTGAAAGAGATGAGAGGATACTTGAGGCTTGAGATCTGGACAACGGCAATGTTTGTGTTGTGTAATGCAGAAAGAACTGGTGTAACCAAAGGAGGTAACTCGGAGAAAGGGCTGGTGGACCTCTGTGATGCTGATGGTAGATGAAGGGCAACCACTTGAAATGCGTAATTGTAACAGCAAAAGCTGTGTTTGCTGTCTCTTACTTAATCTTTTACTTAGTTACAGGAATGTTTTTCCATAGTTAATGCAATTTAGGAGCTTCCTCATAATTTCAAAATAGTAGGTAGGTTTATTCCTGGCATTAAACTGAGGATGGGTATAGCTCCATGTGCATCTTCAGCTAACATGTTTCTCCTACTGCCAGGTAGTTTAAAGGCTTTGTTAAACAGTTTAAAATCTTGTACCCTGTCAGGTGTTACCCACAAATCAAAACAGTAATCAAAGGGAATTGATAGAAAAATAAACACTTTGATTTTCGAGGGGTTGCTGAACTTGATCCTCAGGGAAGCGGTGAGTGTAGTTGTTCATGTCATTCATGTTGTTCCGAGTCAGGATGATTTCTAGGTGTTAACAGATCATGGGGGTTAGCCAGGAGTAGCTCCAGGTACCTTGAGTAGAAGTCTTTGAGCCTTGCCAGAGGCATGCCCCATGCAAAATGGTGTCCGTACTGCCAAGTCTACATTGTTTTTTTGTGACACCTGGAATATTGCAAGCAAACAGAATGGCTCTCCTCAGTGGTAATATCCTCTGGTATTCATATCTTTTATTGTTATTAAATTATTTAATTATATTTATTAATTTATTTGTTGCACCTTCTTACCTGAAAGATAATTAAATTCCATGAGACTGCTTCTAGCTTGTAATGGGAATAGCGGGAGTGTAAACCTGGCTTTGATTGGTTTCGCTGGTGTGACACAGAGTATGGGACTAGCCTGGACAAGCTTCAGTGGCTCCAGGGTGAAAATTCTTGGTCATCAAAATTGTGTTTTCCTCCATGCAATGAGATTTGTTTCTTTGGAGTGCTTTGCTTTTTTTCTCTAATTTATTAAATTAAGCAAGGCAAATTCTTTACCATCCTTAGTTTCTGATTTTTATAATTTTCTTTTTTATGGTGATGTCCATGTAACTGATGAGCAGTGTACTTGTATTAACTTCTACGTATCACCTTGGTATGCAGGAAGCGTAGTGTGGGAGGTGTTGCCAGTTCCTGCTTGACAGTAGTATTGTACCATCTCAAGTTACTTTTTCTTTAATCTATTTTTACTTTTTTTTTCTCCAAGTTCTTTTAAAAATAGGATGTCTTTCCAAGTCTGTCTGCTTACATTGAAAATTACAACTTTTAAAGTCTCAAATGGAGGTTTTGTTTGGGAGAACAGAAGAAGCCAACACTTGTTGTGTGGTGCTGTTGTGTTTGTGTGTGGTGGTGCTTTTTGTGTGTGTTTTTTTTGTTTGTTTGTTTGTTTTTGTTTTTTGGGGTTTTTTTTTGGGGGGTGGGGTTTTTTTTTTGGTTTTTAAAGCTCTTAAAATTCATAGTACCCCTCACTCTGCAGACAATTAAGTACCATTTTATTTCAAATGCATTTTGGTCAAGAGCATTTGCTGGGCTGGCTTCAATGAGAGTGACTTGGGCCCTTGCACTGCCTCTTTCTCTGCCTTAACTACAGAGCCATGAAGGGCAGCTAGCACAGGTGTAGGTGTCCGTAGGTAGGTGAGATGAACCTGCCAATTGGCAGGAACTTTTATCCACTAATGTTATTCTTCAGGTTATAGTTTGTGGGCTGTGAATGTGAGTAATTGCTGAGCCACAGTTAAGGGGGTTGTTTTTCTATGTTGGTCTGCAAAATGAAATGGCACTGGCTTAATGCATGCAGATGGTGAGTCCTGCAGGCTGCTGCAGTCATCTCAGTAGGAGACTGGAAAGTACAAATTACCTTTGGAAATCAGGCTACTTCTGTTTTTTTGCACTTAAAATAGATAGATTTGCAGATTAATTCCCTCTCTGGAATAGTGAATGAAATAATATATTGAATTGCTTCCAAACCCTCCCCTGCCCCCCCAAAAGCCTGTGTGGTGGGGGATCAGATAAGGGAGGAGCAAATGCATTTCTATTTAAGCAGGGACAGGAAAATAACCAGAGCAACTGTGTCTCCTGTCAAAAACATGAGTGCTATTAGAACAAAGAGAGAAACGACAAGGGCTACAGAGGCTCGGTAGAGTATGACCAGGTATATATCAGGTAGATCTTGGAACACATAAACCTTTTCCTAAAGTTAATTGTGGCTTGTGCTGAGCTTTACAGTGTGTTGGGCAGTTTGAAATGCTGGGATGTATTTTCCAGTGGAAATTCTCCAGGAACAGTACTGGGATCAGTTTTACTCTCCTTGCTTCTCCCAAAGACATCAGGAGCACAAGTATGCTTCAGTGACTTTCACTGGATTTGAAATTGCTATTGAAGTATTTGTATGGACTGAATCTGGTAGGGGAGCTGTTTCAAGCTGGTCAATGCCTGATGGGATCATCACAGTCTCTTTTTTTTTTTGTGAGCTTTTTACCTATGATATGCTGAGGGATAATTATTAGTAATAATGCTAGTCTGCACTTTCAAGAAAGGGCAGTCTAGAGAAGAGACATGGAAAATAATTGATGGAAACACCCGTGGTCAGTCGATCAATTTTAGAGAGTGTACCTTTCGATTAAAATAGACACTCATCAGCCACGTTTGTAGGATGCCAGCCAAATAGACTCCTTAAACTGATTAGTAGCATCACTGCCATCACACAGTGCGCCCAGTTTAGAGCCTGAGTATGTATCCACACCTTTACATCACTAGATATCATGCTGTTTCCTTGAAAAAGCATTTTATTGGTACATTTCTAATGGAAAGCAAAAGAAGGGGCCCAAATTGTTATGAATGCAGTGATGAAATTTATTGTAGGTTGAGCAAAGGCAGCAATAGGAACTGAACATAACTGTTACACCTGCTATGCAGAGCAGGGTGGATTCAGCTGTTGACTTTCTTGGAAGTGTAACTCTGAGACTAGAAATGAGGATAGTTGAGTTTCTTTGGTGTATATCAACTTGAGACAGCATTTGCTTGTTTTTCTTCACACACACACACACACACACACACACACAATTTTGGGGTAACTTGTTGATGCCTGTCCTCTCTTAGCTGCTGTGCTGTGCTAGCTGAAGAGGTCAAGACTACCTCATGCTTATTGCCACTTTTGTTTTGGAGGAGCAAAATGGGTTGGTTTAACCAGTTTGATGGGGTTTTGCTAACTCATCTTGTGCTGATTGATGTAGTGAGATAGGTCTTGTAGCTCGGTGTGTGCTTCTGAGGAGGTGACCATCATGAAAGAGGTGTTGGCTCTTGCTGCCTGTTACAGCTGCAGGGGCATAAACATGGATTTTGCAACCACCTTCTGAGGATGTATAAACTTATGGCATGCTTAGTTGTTTTCTGCTGCTTGTGGGAACGATTTTGTTAATTCTTTTAAAATAAGCTTAATGGGCACAGCTTATTCTGGGTTTACTTCATGTGGTTTTGCCATGAAAGTTGGCATAGCACGCTTGACAACTGTGGTAAGGGAAAAGCCACATGATATTTCATCCACAGTGTGATGATGGTTAAAGTTTTTCTCTTAACTTCTTTACAACCTCTTGCACAGCTTAAAAGAAGACATGCCAGGGGTTATATAAGCTACTACATACAAGCAGTGTTAACACTTTCTTTTTTTCTTTCTAGTCCGATTTTTCCATTGTCTTGGTATTCCCTCCAAAAGCAGCTGTGAGGAGACTCAAAAGTTTTGACCCACATAAAGGTTGTATTTGCCATCTGAAGCAGCCTAATTCTGTTTGAGACATCCATGTGTTTCAGTCTTCCATGCAGGCTAAATCTCTGGTACCTCTGCTCTGTTAGCGAATCATGGGATGCTCACTACAGCTGGGCTGACTGAGAGCAGATTTTGGCGCAAGCCTACAGTGAAGTTGTGCTGGTTCCTTTGGACATATATCATGGGGTCTAGGCTTTCAGCCACCCTTACTTACATCAGGTAGTCAGGGGTTTGCCATCACCACGAGAAACATCAGACCCATTATCCACTCAGAAAATGATGCTCCACCAAGTGTATGAAAGAAACTGATGACCTTGTCTTTAATCTTGATTTCATTTATAACTGTATACAAGTGTTTGTTCCTCTCATGGTCTCTGGGATTCAGCAGCCTCTTAACAGGAAATAAAGAATCCTTGTTTTATTTTTGAATGGGTTAGAACATAAATGAAGATTATCTTGCAACTTTGAGAAGAGAGTGTAAGTATTGCTGCCTGTACCTCAAGTAGAACTGGCTCAGTTCTGGACTGACCATGGTCCTATTTTGAGTAAAGGTATTAAACCAGAAGAGGGGGAGTGGTTGATATTTGGTAATGATAATCCTTATTAGCAGGGTAAAATAAGACTATGAAAACTGTACGGTTAAATCTTTTTCTGTGCAACCTCTATAGTCAGTCTAGCTTCTTGATGAAAGATCTGCTGGAGAGGGTGGTCTTCATCCCTTTCCACACCATGGTGATAGATGGAAGAATCACTGGCAAGTCTCATCCCTCTTACCCTGCCTGAAGCATGAGCGGTTTTCCCATGGGATACCTTCCTTTAAGGATTTCGTGCTTTGACTTCATTTTAAGTACACGTAGTCATATTTGTTTTATCTGAAGTGAAAAGAAAATGCAGAAACACAATATACATGATTCTGCTGTTTATAATTTATTTCAGATGCTCGTAAGCTCTTATGAGTAGAAATCTTGGATAGGCATTAACTGGAGAAGAATGCATACTGTTTTGCTGAAGAAAGTCTGAGAATAGGGGAAAAGGAAAATCTGAAGTTAAGGAGGAAAGATAATTTCTTTTTTTTTTTTTTAAGTGCCAGTTCTTTGTGGATTCAGAAACATTTTTCATCCTGCTTGAAAATCCTATGTTGTTTTGATTATATGTTGGAAAGTATGCTTTCAGCAGATTCTTTAAGACAATTACTTTAAAAAAATATTTAATCAATTCACCAAAAAAATGTGTGTGCGTGTTTTTATAATCTTATACACGAATGTGTTGATATGCCTGTGTGTGTATAAATACATATAAAGCAGCAATTCTGGTCACAAGAAAAGGCCCACTAAGTTCTTTGTGCATGGACTGATAAATAAAACTTTAACTCTAGTGTGGAGTTTGAACTGTGTGTGAGGGTAAGATGATGAACTAAGAGACCTTGTGCTGAGTGTGTGCACTGTCACAGGAACATATCCATGTGTCAGAGAAACTATCCAAAGTGATGGGTGACTCTGTTTATCAAAATTTCATTTTATTTAGATCTAACAAAAAACAATGTCATTCTATTTAAACTAAAGTTGTGAAGGGACTGTCAGGGTTTCAGAGCTATACATTCAAACATCTGAGAGTGTCAAAGATAAGAGCCACTTCTAGAATAAAAATTCTAAAAGCGTTTTCCTCTGCTCCCTGCAATTTATTGCACTCCTCTAGAATCGCCACTGATGATTAAGTCCAGGCTTTTGAGGACTCCATTACTTCTTCAGATTTTAACTGTCTTTTTTTCATTTACCTTTACAATATAACAGTGTGCACACGCTTTCTAATTTCATTTATGTACCTTTATACAGTTGCAGGGTTTTTTAAATATTACTGAAAGACATCATTTTTCCCAGGGTAATAATTCACTGAAATGATGAAATGTAGCATATTTATATATAATTATTTTTGTCAAACCAGACCTTTAAGTTCTAGGGAGAACAAATTGGTTTTGGAATTTGTCTTTAAGAAGGTCTGGGACTTATCCTTGAAGCTGTTCAATTCAAAATAACTCATTAATGTCAAATAAAAGACCCTGTAAAGAATAATGTTTATTCTTCTAAGCTTCTACTGAAAGACTGTGTAAGCACTCCTTGGAAGCTTAATCATTGAATAAATCTTTTAAAGGGAGGAGGAGGAGGAGCATGGCACAAAGGTTGTATGTTCAGTTAATGAATCTTTCATTCACCTCTGGCCAGCTGCATGCTTTTTTTCTGTTTTCTATGGAAACCTGTTAGAGTTTAATGATTTGGGGGGAAAAAAAAGCAAACATTTAAAAACCAACGCAGCTATACAGTTGGGTGACTGAAAGATGCATTTCCTTGCGCTACCAAGAGCCCAGTGACATTGAGATCATTTCATTTTGGTTTAAAAGTGTTGGAGGCATCACTGTAAGACTCAGCTGAAATGGGGGTGGACGTTCAGGAGGAGCTGCATCATCCTCCTCATCCCTGACTGCAGCCTCCTCGGCTTAGGTACCTCAGGGACTGGGCTGGTGGCAGAGCTGCTGCTTCTTACCTTGAATCATGATGTACTTCAGTAAGTGTGTGTGTGTCTCTCCTTTCTTTATGTCAGATGTTGTTCTTCGTGGGAGTCTGGATAAATATTTCAGTCTGTAGGAGTTCAGGAGAGCTAGGTATTGCCTAGCAACAAGCATCCCACTCTCTGCCTCCTGCTTTTCTTTACTTTTAATAAAATACCAATGGAAACCAGAAGTTGAAGCATTAATTTAATTTTCAGAAATATTTTGGGCAACTTAAGATATTTTTGTTACGACACCATGTCAGAGCAACAAAGATGTTGGTGGGGGGCCTGGCATCTTAAAACAGGTAACTCCACTTGGCTTGTGTGAACAGAGCCAAGTTCACTTCAGCTGGGGACAGAATAAACCTTATGATGGCAGTTGTTTAGTGAGTGACAATGTATAGCAAGTGCTCCTTTGGTCCTGTAAGGTCTATAAAGCATATAGCAGTTACCCTTAACCTAAACTGAATGCATTTTAAGCTGTGTTACTCAGTTCATCTTGCAGCTTGTGATGGCTGCTGGTGGGACTGTGGCTTGTGTTGGAATTTAAAGGTTTTAAAACCTTTTTCCAGACAACTTTGTGCAGAGTTTTTTGTCTAGCATTAGTTACAGTGCTACAGCACTCAGTTTACAAAGATCCCGGGGGGTAGACCCAAGGCAAGAAAGGTAGTGAAGTGCAATTTAGGTAGGTTTTCGGGTTTGCTGATTCAGTGCCATGCTGCACTGAATTTCAGCCTCTCCTGTCCCGTACCGATTTTGAAATGTTGAGGACTGTTGCAGAGCTGTAGCTTATGGTTAATGTATACTTTATCTGTAGCTTCTGCAGGATGCCTGCTTTCTGGAGTTTATATATCCCCCTGTGTATAGCAGAAACAAAGGAAAAAGGGACAAGTACATGGCTGTTATTAATATAAAAGTAGCCATCCTTAATGCTGGCTTGAGGATAACCTGCATTCCTTTGTGTCTGGATGCTGCTGAAATGGTGCTTTCAGTGATCCTGCTTTACCTGATGTTCAGGGTGGCCTTCATGAGCTTGGGAGTTGTCGTCCTCGGTCTTTGGGGAAGTTTGGTGTGACTCAAGGCCTTTGGAAAGGATTGCAGAAGTCTAAGTGCAGCTATAAGGGCTTTCAAGAAGAAAAATGCGTACTTTTAAAGTAAAATAAATGATTCAAGAAGGTGATTAAGAAACACAGTTATGCCCAAATATGGACTTCACTTTGTAAAGGGAAAAGTTAATAAATCCTGATTCAGCAAATCACTTAACTTTACGAATGAATTTGTCTTTTCCAAATGTATGATCCTATATCTGTCTGAATTATCAAGGGGGGGGAAATTAGCACAAGGAGGAATTTTTACCTGTATCAATGTGAATTTACTTTAAAGTTAGTAGTATGTAAATGAAATGAGAATGTGATAGCAGTATGAACTTGTTTTTCAGTTAATTAATGCAGGCTTATATATTCAGAATGTTCTATTTGTAGAGACAAGGGCACCTCTACATACGTAGCAGCCTCTGTTTGTCTGGAAATATGCTCAGCATGATTGTCCTGAAACTCTTCTCATGTTCCTTACTCTGGCCTGTGATTTGTCCCCAGGGAATGCCAGCAAGGGTGGGACTACCAGGGCATTTATTCTAATCAAGACAGGTTTTCAGAATGGACTGGCTTTTGTAATTTCTGTTTGCTTTTCTCTTGCTGGAAGAGAAACAGTCTAAAGTTTGGTGGCATCTGTAAGGTTTATAAACTTCTGGCTCTGAAAAGACCATTTTAAGACAGTGGGTTAACCTTTGGCTGGAAGTGGTCATAATTCTGTGTTTGCTATTTTTTATTTTGGTCGAAACAAATGGTTTGTTAGGTGTTTTGCTGTATGATTACTTAAAGAGCCCTTTTGACATAACGGTTTTGATTCAGGAATATTTTGCAGGTGTCTTGTCAGGTAGATTTTCTTCTGTAAAATCCACTTGATACAAATGGAGGATGCTTCTATTTAGACTTTATTTCTGCTTTCATATTTTTGATGATAGAAACTGAGATTTCACAGCCAGCCACTGAAAACTGGAATTCAGAGCAGGTTTCACAGCAGTGACACACAAGTCAGAATGGATGCACTAGATTTGTAAGGATTGACAGTCCTATTTTTCATATGCATTTCAGTGTCATTTAATCTGAAGCAGAAGCTTTTCACCTCTTCTGAAAATCAGGCAACACATCTGGAGTTTGTAGTTAGACGCTGTTTTCAGATGAATGGTTTGCTCTTCATCTTCTCCCCCAGAACAGCACCGCAGAAGTCTGCGTCCTGTATGGGTGGTGTGTGTAGCAAATGTGCACTAGTCACCAAAATGACCTTCCATGGAGGAAAGCGCTCTGGAGATGCAAGGATGTGGGCAATTCAGTGCTTGATAAATTGTGGAAACCTGATTAATAAGCAAACCCAATTATTTGTCACAGCTAATGAAGCAGCTTTTTCCTGGGGAAGGCTGTTGTACATGATTTAATAATGCAAAACCAGTGGTGGCTGGTTGAATAGCAGCGTGTTAGCCATTTTCAAACGCATACCCAGCTTTGCTCTATCACCATAGCCGCAGTAACCCAAGAGGACTTCAGTATTCATTTGTAACTTGAAGCTCAGTTGCACTGTAGGAGTGTGTGTGTCTGTGTGCGTTTAGGGAGGAGTAATGATGAATAAACCTGGAGAACTAGAAACAATTACAGGTTAACTGTGTCTTCCTCTGTCAGAGACCCGGTGAAGCTTTTGATATGTGACATTTAATTTTAAAGCCCTTGATGACTAAGTAATTTCCTGCTCAGGTTAGATAACCACATCATGTAAATCCAGGATTTGGAAAAGCTGGTCCACTTGTACCATTTCAAATAAAGCGCATGGTGCTTGATCAGTATAATAGTAGTAAAATATATATCAACGTTTACTAATTTTATCTGCTTAAGGGAGCTTCTTGTCTTGGTTTTGGTGTAAAAATTTGTTTAATGTTTGGAAACCTGTTAGTCATGTTGTTGCATATACAACAGTAATAAAATAATGAGGTTGTGGTTTAAAAGTGGTCAGGTGATGCTGCTCTGCTCTTTGAAGGATAACCTTATTTTGAATGATACAAAAATAACAGCAGATTGTTGATAACAACTCTTGACGGCAGGTTTAGATTCTTGAGTTTACACCATTTCCATTATTAAGAGACCTATGTAAGTAGCATTTACTTCCGCATATATGCACATATTCTGGCAAGAGGTTTAAGACATTCCATCTTGCTGTTTAAATTTTGGGAATCTAAAGTGTTTCCCCCCACCCCATCCAAGGCTTTGAAAAAGTTTTGACTTGACTTTGAAAAGCATTGACTACTGGATTTGTATATTCTCTTAAACCTGAAGGAGCCTTCCAAAGATATAACGTAGTATTTAAATCTCTATATAGAGATTCATGTGGAAACCTAACTAAAATAATTATGTATCCATAGGAATCTTGTCATGAAATAAGTATTCAGATTTTATAGTGGACTTGCAGAGTTATTTTCTGTGGCTGTAGTATTGGCTGAGCTCACTAATGAATGTATTTCGGCTTCTAATGTGTTACTGTTGAGATCTCGCGTAGTATTTCTAGGAAGCATGTTTTGAAATACCAGTAAAGAATATTTGCTCTGGGTAACAGCTGGAATGTTTACCTGTATAAATGCAGGGTACTGGGATTTAGTGCATAGATTAAAGACAACGAAAGCATTGACTAAAATAATTACTTAAAAGGAAACATAAGGAACATTTCTCTCTTTTTTTTTTTTTTTTTTTTTTCTTTCTTTCTTCTTTTTCTTTCTCATATTGCCCAGTTTTATTTAAAGTGCTTATAAACAGACTGTTCTTCTGACCTCTGTTTTACTATGGAACAGATGTGTCCATGGTTAGGTTATTTTATTTATGTATACAATAATGTTTGCAAATTTAATGAACCTCTAAAAAAACCCATCAATTAAATGATTTCATAATTTCTTTTGCAGGATTGAAGTGGATCGAGGGACGAATGGATGACTGAATATTCATATGAAGAGGAAAGCCATAAAAGTTGGTTGACATTTTTACAGCCATATGCATTATACATATTACTGCTATTATCAAAAATTTATATTGTGTTACAAAACATAATCAGTGGAATAACCAGTCTGAGCTTTATATGCCATACTGTCTTTTAGGCAAGGGAATACTAGAGCTGTGAAGTTTAATACCTTGGGGAGTGGCACTCAGATGCCACATTGACAAATACTGTTTAAGAAGTCAAACACGGTCACAGAATCACAGAATGGTAGGGGTTGGAAGGGACCTCTGGAGATCATCTAGTCCAGCCCCCCTGCCAAAGCAGGTTCACCTAGAGCAGGCTGCACAGGAACATGTCCCAGGTGGGTTTTGAAAGTCTCCAGAGAACAAGACTCCCCAAGCCCTCTGTCAGACCTGTTCCAGGGCTCTGTCACCCTCAAATACGATGTCTTCAGAAGTATCTTGGTGTTTTGCTTTCTCAGTGTAGAGGGATGGCTGTCTTAGGGCGTGCATTTTCTGTGCAAATTAAAAAGGAAGAAGCTGTTAGTGACCTCTGTGGTTTCCTGGCTTTATTGTTATGCCTTGTAATATGATACAATTCAGTAGCCTTAACTTCTGTCAGTCTGACTTGTTGGTGACTGAACTGTAGGCTTCGGCTGGAAGGCTGCTTTAACCAGTTCCTGCCAAGGCTGTTTAAATGAAGTTGACTGTGTCTGTGGGTTTGCACTGGAGCAAATGAATGGTAATGGCACATGTAGGGTGTAGTCCAGCAGTATACAGGATGAGGTCCAGTGGGATGCTGTGCAGCAGCTCAAGTTAAATAAGGTGTTCTGGAGACTCTACTAGTTAAGGAAGGATTTCTTATGGTGAAAAACCTCTGTCCTACTAGGGAGCTTTCTTCAACCCCTGAATCCCAGTCAGGGGTGGGAACAGTTAAAAAAAAAAAAAACCAAAAACCAAACAAACCAGAAAAAACCCCCAGATTTTTTTTCAAAAGCACAATGTCAGTTCAATACTAGTAATTTAAGTTTATAGTTCTATTAAATTGAACAAAGTAGTTCAGGAGGACAAAGATTCTGACTTATCTCAGTGATAATTTGGTTTTATCAACCTTTTAGCCATTTGGAAGTTTTACAGTTTATCAACAAATGACTTGGATATAGAAGAGTTTAATTCCTTCTTGGGTATGCTTTTTTTAGTGTTTACAACAGGTAGTAGATGTGATGATCCTAGCTACTTCCATATCAATAAGAAGCATAAGACTGGAGGAGACCTGCATGGTTAAGTAAGGAACTGCTAAGCAAACTTAAGTGGAAGAAAAGAGTCTACAGATCATGGAAGGA
>JANHGN010019173.1:8033-42632 GCA_024605025.1 Megaceryle maxima | reverse complement strand
AATCACTGAACAGAACCAGCTCTGTTCTCACTCAAACAAGGACAGGGACTCAATACAAGAGGGCGTTTCTTGAACTTGCCAGAGCTCACCTGATCTCAGCAGTCCCCCAGCCTCTGATGTGGCCTTGCCTCACTCACCTGTGACTCCTGTGTGGAGCAGGGTGTAGGAGGGTGCATGTCCTCTGAGCTGTGAGCTACACGCATGGTGCTTCACAGTGGTACCCAGCTGATGCAGTGAGGGCAGGCTGGAGAAAGGCGTTGGCAGGGACCTTATGAAGTTCAGCAAAGGGAAAAGTCCTGCACTGGGCAAGCCTCTGAGTCATCTCGTGACTTTGGAGCTACCGTAGTTTTGGATGGAATTTGCCATCATTGGAATTTCAAAAGTGGTTTTGTTTTTTTGGTTTTTTTTTTTGGTGTGGTTTTTAAAGTCTGGTCATTATAAAAATGATTATTTTTTATTAATGTATTTGAGGGTCTTTCAAGGAAGTTTTATCTTTTCATTTGTATAGTCAGAATATTAGTAGCAGTGTGGTGATACGTTTTGGTCTTGTTGTCAGCTGTTCTCTCCATACCTTATTACAGACAAATGCACTTTTCCTAGAAAGTAAGTGACTGCTCTTAAGTGATCTTTCACATCTAATGTCATTCAGTGGATTCTTGGAGTATAATTATGACTAGAAACATCAGCAGGATAAAATACATTAATCTCAAGGGAGTTATCTTGCTCTGGCCATCAATCTATCCTTTCTGTCATGTGCTTTTCAGTTTAGATTACTCTCAAGCAAGGAGGCTGTAGTTTGATATTTTGTCTCAATTCATTATGATTATAAATATCTTGTATAAAACAATGTAGCAAATGACCACTTAAAAATGACTAATGGCCCAAGGCAGGGAGACTGAAGTTCTTTTGGTTTCATCTGTTGTCTAGCATCTATCAAGATGGGTCCCTTAACAGCCAATTGGTGGTTGATATTTAATGAATATTTCACATGTAAATAGATAGATAGCAGGCAGTTTGTTGTCTGGAGCCCAGTCATATCCATAGGACAGATCTGCTTTTACTTACTGTCACTGCAAAATGTAAAACTTAGGCTGAAACTGTAAAGCGGGAGGAAAACTTTTCCCCAAACTTTGTATTCAGGGAAGCGAGGAGCAGTAGGGACTTAATTTCTTTTTCTGTTCCTTCCATCAGCTGCTGTGTACTGTGCTGTGTCTTGCTCCTGTCCTTTCCTGTCAGGAGCCTGTGGGGTTGATGGGCTGCTTGAAGGCTGTGCATTGAGAGCGGTGTAGTCCCCAGATTTGCTCGCTGCTGGCTCAGCCTCACCAGGTGTGGAGTGAGGTGGACTTGGAACTGATCCCCATGGCTGAAAAATTGCTGAGGGCATTTCCAACACTGATCTTTTCCAAAGAAGAAAAGGATTTTAAGATGCCTGCAATGAACCCCTTCAGCTTCAGACGTTTGCATTGCGTATCAGCTTGTTCTGCTCCCCTTTGCCTCTGTAAAATGAATGAACGATTTCTGGGAAGACCTCAGTGTCCCTGTTAGACTTTCCTTACAAACAGCAGTATAAAATTTGTTCTGTGCCACTTTTTTCTTAATCTCTGTGGGACAGTTGCTTTCATAGTCTAAATGGTTTCTTGTTCATGGGTTCTGGGTCTTGGCTCGATTCCATTCATTTCCCTGCTATTTTGGGGTGTTTACACAGTGCTCTTCAGCAGTTGGCTTGGGGCAGGTATCCAAAGCACACGCTCACACAGAAAACAGTTCATCAGAGTTTGGACCAAATCATATTTAGTGTTTTGTTTGTGATCTGATCTCGTTGATTTGGATTGATTATTAAGTTGGATTATGATTTTGAGCATTTTGTCCTTGTATTTCATTCCTGCCAGTGTGGATTGGAGGGCAGACATCTATGGACGATGGTAACTGTTGCTTTTAAGTTTCATATATCAAAACCACAGTGTATTTCATGAGTGTTAATTATGGTGGTTAAAGATAGCTGTGGTCTTTCTGCACCCTCACACTTCAGGAACACAATGGAAGTAGGCAGGGGTCAGGTTAGGCTTTCCTGGTCAGAGCCTGGTCTACTGCAAAAGCCTCAAGCTTTACTTTAAAATCAGTAAGTACAGAGATCTTATATATAATAAATAAGGTTGTATTTTAAAGTAGTCATTGCAGAGCTTTTCTCTGAATCAGGAGAAATGACTCTTGCCCAGCAGCTGCTCAGCAGTGGTGTGTGATATTTGCATCCTGGTGGCTGCACAGATTTTTGTTCTGCTTGGAGGTGCTGTGGGATGTTTTAGGTGCATTGATTTTTGCAGTCATTCTTGAATTAAAATCCTATTTATTAAACAGTTTCTTGAAACAGGAAGAATGGGGAATTGCATAAAAAGGGTTGGCAGCAACCTTCATGTGAGGTGGTGTGTGGAGGAGTAAGGCAGCCCACATTGTAATGCAGCTCACAGGAGAGTAATTAGTCTAGAACTGACAAAATGTGATGAAAATGTGGAATATTTAAAATACTGGAGTTCTTTTCACAGCTCATGTCATTGAAATTGCTAAATGTCATTGTAAAGCAAAGGTAGATCGTGCTGGTGTTGCCTGGATCACTCCTCCATGAAGACATAGGTGGTGATGATGAGTCTGTGGTTAGTAAATTGTAAATGTAGGTGAAAGCTGTCTTGGAAGGGCCTGCTTCAGCATAACATAATGCAGTAGAGTGCCTGTTAAACTATTGTTGAAAGTTAATAGATTAAAATTTAGTTAGTAAACACATCATCTATCATTGTATATATTGCTGTTGATTCATAGAATGCACGGGGTTGGAAGGGAACTTTGAAGGTCACCTAGTCAACCCCCCCCAAAGCTAAGGCTTGATTGTAAGGCTTGATGTGTGATACTTAACCTTTTTTGATTAATTTAAGTCATACAGAGCATATGATGAGTGTCCTCCTCTAACTATCACTTAGGTTTTTAAAGTTTGGGGATTTTGAATGTGGGGTGGTGTTTTTTTTTTTTTTTTTTTTTTTTTAATTTGTGAAAATGAAAAAACTTCATTGAAAAGTTCATCTAGAAGAACAGAGATACCAAAAACTAGCCTGTGAGCATAAAATGACAAATTGCTTTATACTGCAGGCATGATCACCCTTGGTTCCCATTTCAGAAGTCTATTACTGGTTTAGCTTAGATCAGGAAATAAATGTCCCAGCCTGGTGAGCTTCAGTTCGCCTTGTACCATGGCCTTAGGCTGTGCAATCTAGGTGGCTTTTGGAAGAAACCAAACCATGCGGTGTGCTCCAAAAAGCTTACCTAATGTGATTTAATTTCTCATGGGCTGCTGAAAGACATAGGCTACAGGTATCTTCAGCTACACTGAGAAGATCCTTTTCAGTTGCAACAGAACTGCTTGCTAAGGGACATGCAGACTTGTGGTTCTGCTAGGTGACCAATCAGGGACCTTTCAGTTGAGATTGCATGGTGTCCCCCTTTGTTTAGTGGTGTTTCCAAACCAGTTTCTATTGCAAAACATAATCTTTGATTCTTCTTTCAGCTTTGATACTCTTGGTGAGGACTAGTTGTAATGGGAACGTAGTCCACAGGGAGATAGATCTTAAAGGCCTGGATCTCCTCCTTTTAACTCATTTTCCTGAAGGCTCTCATATTCCACTGCAGACAGCAGTAGAAGTCCTTCCCGTGGGATTTCTATGTCCTTTGTGGAGGAGCAGGCAGCTATGTCTGTAAGCAGTGCTGGTGCAGACATGGTGAGCACCTCAGGCTCTGCTTTACTGGACTCATTCTTCAGTCCCTGGGTTTTCAGAACATCCCTGAGCATCTCTGCTTTTGCAGCCTGACTTCTCTGCTGCAGCACATCCTCATGGGAATAGAAGAGCAGTCACCGAGCTTATTTCACCTTTTATTCCTAGAGCACTTAGAGAACAATTATACTAATTCTAATAATGACTAAATTTATACTACTCCAGAGAGGAAAGCACAAGTCATTTAATTTCAAAGCTGTTTGACAAGACCATTTTGATGTGTGTATTTTCAGAAGCATGACACAAGTTTCCAAAGTGCCTAATGGGGAGAGAAATGTTTAAATTCATACTGTTAGGTTTTTGGTTTCTAAGAAATTGAATACTGTTCAGTTCTGTTGACCATTATCCATCAACTAAAACAAGTTTAAAACGGAGATTTACAGGACTTACTACTTCTGCTTGTTTCTTAATCACCTGTTTCTGGTCATTAATTAACAGGCTGTGTCTGTGGAAAAATAAAGAATGCTGCTGTTGTAGGAGATACGCATTCTCAGTATTGTGAAGCAGCCCAGCTAACTGCATTTCAGAGTTAATCTTTGCTTCTCAATGACCAGGAAAAAAGCCATGGTTCTTGGTCTGCACAGCCGTGCTGATTAAGATACATTGAATCAGAAATTGAAATACTACATATGCTTTCTTGTTTTCATTTTCCTACATATCTGGCAATAAATATTTAGTGCTAGAAATAAATGTATTTGGATTTTAGTATCTTTGACATGCCATGGAGAGAATAATGTCAAACAGTGACAATTTGTCACTGTTGATATGAAAGCGTAGAAGAATGTGTTGGAACTCAGTAGCTAGCATGTAAGGAGAAGGCAATTATTTTAATACTGATATCCACTGCTAACAGATACGAATAATGATTCCACTCGATATGCTATTTCTTATACCCAAGGACATGTGTCTAAAGGAGAAAATAAGCTCCTGTTATTAATCTAAATCTTGACCCACTCCTATGCTTTCCACATGGCGCTTCATGTGTACTCCTGGTGATTCATTAAGTCTTTCATGTACAGAGGTTCTGTGATGAATCAGAAATGAGCAAGTTTTCTGCTTTGAGGCTGTCACCTTCTTTTGAACTTTGCTCTTTACTTAGGGGTTTTTGTTGTTTCAGTTCAGTTTGATAGTGGTCTGCTAAAGCTGTGATTGCTGCAGTCAGCTGTGATGGACATGTGGGCATAGCTTAAGTGAAAACAAAAGCCTTGACTTTCAAACATTGCAAATAAACATGCACTGAGTTTCCACCTTAATTTCTACCTATTATAGAAGTTTTCTTATTGTTTGTATTGGGGGAAAAAAACCCTTACAGCAAGAAAAGGTGTAGAAATAGTGAGATTCAAAACATTACTTTTTCTTGGCTCTGTTTTCCTGGTTTTAGAGGAGATGGTGCAACCCCCAAAACTCAAACATTTGGAGTTAAGTTTCATTTAAAACTGTGTGAGCTTGGGCTTCGGTGGTCATGAAGAGAGATGACAGTGAGAATCTCTTTCAAATTAAGAAGTAGGGAGTTTTTGTTGGCCTTAGGAAGATGAAAATTGACTTAGGTGTGTAGGTCGTCTTATTAAGTGCAGTGGAACTGAGATGATGTTTGCTGACCAACTCTTTGGAGATTTACATAATAGATGAGATACAGGAGCTCCAGGCAGCATGACAGTGGAGTGTATTTTATCACAGAATGTAAAACAAGTGAATTGCCTTAATAATCTCTGCAGAAAGCAAGGACAATTTTTTTTTTTTTTTTTTTTTTTTTACTATGCAGAAAGAGAGCCAGAGTGTTCATAATATCTTGGCTATTCTTGTACAAGGAGTCAAACCTTTCTTCTGAATAATCTGGATCCCTTTAACTACTGTCTTATTTGGGACTTTTAAAGCTCTTCAGGAATAGCAAGCAACATACATCTGTCTGTGAAAATATGGCTTTTACGTAGTTAAAATTACTATCATGGCTTGGTAAAAGAAGCTCATAAGAGGCTGGGTTATTATCCTAACTGCTACATATTTAAATATATGGAAAGCATTTATAAACCAAGCTCACCTGCTATTTATTTCTATAGTGGTAATAATAGTAATTTCAAAAGTTTTAGAACCTTCATAATTTCAAAGTGGGTGTATGTTGGAAAGAAGTTTTAATATTAACGTTAAGAAGTTTCAGGCTTTCATTTCCTCAAACCAGTTCACCCACTTTGGTTGGCTTGGGTATTTTCTTTGTTTTGTTTTGTTTTCCTACCCCAGCTGATGATACTTTTCCAGTATGTAAAATAGACAAGAAACACTGGAAAAGTAGAATAGTTAGGTGTTGTTTTTACCATTTATATTTAACTCCTATTGTGTGCTTCACAACCATGTATTTGTCTTCAAGCAAGAGTTTGATTATTACTTTACTTTGAATATAAATGTGCCGTTACTCTTTGATCTGTAGCAACAGTTTGTTTTGATCAAGGCTATTTACCACTTTTGCCTGAAGGAAAAGATTTACTGTTGGGCATAGCAGGTTTCCAAAAGAGTGAATGATGTCCTTAGTTTCTGGTTTCTGTGAGCTATATGCAGCTTAAGAATCCTTTTGTATTAACCTGATGTCAATTGATAATTTTTTCTGGGCAAGTAATTCATCATACAGTGTTGCACAGAAACATAAGCCTTTATTTGCCTAATATCAAACCAATTTATTGGAAAACAAGGATAATCTATTAAATTTCATGAGCAGGGTTTGTTTCTGCTTCTGTTCATGAATAAACCCCAGTGATTTCAGTAGTACTGGACAATACCTAGTCCAGCTATGGAATATGCTGTCCTCCACTCTTAATTCCAGGATGCAGGCTGGGATTAGTTCTGCCAAATTTACTCTGGATACTGGATAGTCATTATTACTAATTGGTGAAGATTTTTTTTTTTTTTTTTTACCAGTTTCTTTTTCTGGGTTGGTTTCTAGTAAACCAGTTATTTTTGTCTAGTCATAAGTCTGTATCTGTAACAGTTACTGCATTATACAAGGGAGGGTACCAAAGTAATCACCTGTTTGTTTGTATTTGTGGCCTGGTGGGATCAGAGACCAAGGAATGTTTTATAAGGACAGAGTTATTTTCATCAGAAAGTGTTTTAAAAGATTTAAATTCTTCCGCCATGGTGGCTCTGAACTCTCCCATGTGGGGATCTTAAGAGTAAATAAATAAAAGATCACACCAGTCAAATGTGATTTGAAGTGTCTGTAACCATTCCCCAAACAGTGCTAAAATCCTAAATAAGACATGAGCAAGGCAAGTGAGGGGAAAAGGTCACTTCAACCTCCAGACATTCCCAATGCACTATGTAGCTCTGTAGCACCAGACACTAAGGACACAGAAGAGGATGGAGGAATCATGGTGTCTGAAGGAGCCCCCTGGTTAGAGCAGCTTCCTCATGCCCTGCTTCTCCATAGCTTACCCTACTTTGAGATGCTTGTACATTCATCTCTGAGAGAAATTTCTCATTTCTAATCCAAAGAAAAGTGACCTAAAAGTATTTGCCTATGTATGTATCTATTAAATCGGGGGGGAAAAAAGGTATTTCTCTGTGTGTGGCTGAGATAACATTGCATTTGCAAAGGAATCTAAATGTCAGCTAGCGTGGCTGTAATTAGTTAAAAATCCTGAAGCTTTTTGTTGGAAAAAATCTTACAAGTTATAAAAAAATTAAATGGAGAAAAGAGCAAGCATCTACTACTTGTATTTTGATAGCATGGAGTTGTCTGCCTCCTTCACTGACTTCTGAGATGGCAACTCAAGAATGCCTATTGGACTTAAAGTGATGAACCCATATTCCTTGCTAGTGAGGAGTGAAGGTGGAAGTTTCCATCCTGCACTGGTTTGTACTATTAAATCCTGGGGGATGTTCTATGTAGCCAGCCAAGATCTGCTGGTTGCTTGTTACTAGCCTCAGTTATAACCTCATACTTCACATGATTAGCATGTGGAATATTTAATGGGTATCTACCTTGCAAAATTTCAAAAAAATTATCCAATCCAGACATAAACCTTCACATCTGACCCTAGAGCTGTTGTATGGCAGCTGATGATGATAATAATGTGAAGGATACTTGGTAACATATTTTAAAAGTCTTAGTTTGCTTGAGTAGGGTTCTGCAGGCCTTGATAATTAGATACAGTCATAGTAGTATTAACAGTGATCTCTTGAATTAATCTGGTACTTCCTCAGGGTTATCAGCAGTATAACTGTTGTTTTGTTTTCCATCACATTTTGAAAGTATTCAGGTTAATAAATAATTTTGTGATTTAGAATAATAAACATAATCCATTCACTTTGCAAATACTCTTTCAGGTTGAAAATTTGATATCACCCTACCCTCTCCCCCTCCCCCAAGGAAATGACCACTCACAGAGATGTGTCATTACTTCAAAACAAATGAACTACAGGCTACAAAAACCCACCTGAATGTTTCAGAGACTATTTTAAATTTAAGAATGAATTATGATAGACTCTCACAATTTTCATTTAAGTGTGGATAATTTCTTGCCCCAAATGGGTGATAGAATTATTGTGCCTCTTCTTTTTTTTTTTTCCTATAATTCATGAAATGCAGAATTTATCATTGTGTTTAGACAATATAAAGTATACCTCCACATACATAATGCATAGACATGCACACAAAAGTTGGATGGACATCCGAAGAAACAGCACCAACAATGACATAGTTTTGGTGCTTTTCATCGCAAAAATTGGGTACCTAACATAGGTTCTTTAAGCTGAAGTCCTGTGAGGAGTGATTTTAAAGAACGGGTATATTTTCCTGAAAGAATTGTTAAAATTCTCTTTTACTTTACATGGGAACTGGTGGCTTGGCATGGGCTTTCAACGTGAAAAGCATTCTTGTGAATCATCTACAATGATTGAAAGAATTATTCTCCACATTTGTGTCCAGCATCATTCAGTGTCTGATAAACACTGCTCTTGAAACCACTGTGGCTGTGATTTTAGTGGTTAGAATATTTTAGTAATGTTTATTGAATTTCAGCATCCAGAATGATGATGGAAGCAGTTTGTCATATTATTAATGTTAGTGGTCCAGATCTCTTCAGAAGGATGCAATACAAAAAACACTCTGTGTGGAAATTGTTGCTTAAAAATATGAGCAGCTTAACCCATCCACTTCTTGTGGTGCAAAGTAAATCTAATAAAAGCATTTTATTCTATGGAAGACCTAGCTAGTGTGGACAGGAAATCGTTTTCATTATTTTACACAGTGTAACTAAGCCACGTGTTGGGAATAAATATGTGATTTATGCAGGCACAATTTCTTATTATGTCCTAATGAGAAACGTTAAATATATTAGTTTGACTCAGGGCTTGACACACGCTATAAAGTCTGTGTATGATGCCAAATAACCAATTATCGCATTGCGTTATTTCTTGAAAGCCTCGACATGGGTAAGGTCACTGTACATTTTTAATGGGAGCATGATGCTAGGTTATAAAAAGATAATACAAACAACAATGCTTTGTTAGATCTTCCTGCTGTGCGATGTATAATCAGGTGCAGTGACTTAAAGAGCACTAATGAAGATTTAAAGACCCAGCAGGGGCATATTTAGCAGTCATGCACAGTTCTGCCAAATGCTTTTGCATAGGGCACCTCTGCTGCAAGGTAGAGTTCAACAGCAGCAGGTAGGAATGTATAGTTGCATTGTATAGCTTGGCGTAATACTTTCATATATTTTAGTGAGAATAACAATAACTTGCAGTGGTCTGGTGTTTTGCCAGACGCTGGTTTGGCTGGGACTTCTACCAGTCATGAAAACAGCCAGGAATGGTGGTGCACATGGACAGATGGTATTGCTGCATTTTCAGTGATGGAGTAATGACTGAGGGCTCTGAAGGTTATCATCTGAAGCCCATGCTAAGCTGTAGATACTCTGTGCTGATTGTCTCATTTACCTATGGAATAAATCACAGGGAGTGACATGCTGCAGAAGAAAAGACAGTGGCCCACCTAGCTTAAGGTCCCTTTTTGTCAGTGATCTGTACCAGATAACTTGGCAGAAGAACGTCAATTCATTCTTGAGTGAGAGTCTTGAGGCTGGAATCCTGTGATTTAGGCTTAACTTTCATGGTTTTGGCATGTATTATATTTAAAGAAGAGACATAGGAATATAAACATGGCCGTTTTCTGTCAGAGTAAAGGACCATGACAGCAGCCAGTAATGTATGGATGCTTAGGGAGACAATGTAGCAAGGTTGCATGTGAGCAATGGCGCTGCCTTGGTGTTTCTTCAAAGTTTGCAAAAAATCAAGGGCACAAATACTTCCATAACTAGAGGTTGTAGCTGTGTTTTTGTGTCTGAGAGCTCTTGATAAGCAAATTTGTAGGAAAGTCCATTTGTTTTTGAATCGGTTTCCAGTTCATCAGACAAATAGATTTGTCAGGGAACCAGCTTCTCTAAGTAGGGAAGTTACGGCTTCGGTGTAAAAAGGCAGTATGTAACAGGAGGTGGAAGTGGGCTGGGCTATGAAGGATGAACACAGAAATACTTTACAGGCACACAGGGATGGTGTCAGGAAAGTCAAAGCTCAGATGAGGTTTAAATTGGCAGGAAATATCAAAGGCAACAGCAAGAGCTTTTTTCATTACATCAGCAGCAAAAGGCTGGACAAGGAAAATGTGGGTCCATGGCTGAAGGGGGGTGTGTGTGCCCACAAGGCTGAGGTACTCTGTTGCTGCTTTCTGCTTCAGCCTTCACCTGTGTGGCCTTCTTAAAGGCCTCTGTGCTTACAGACAAGGTTCAGGGAGCAGAATCGCCAGGTATGAATGAGGACAAATATGCAGGGCTTACCTGAGAAGAATCAACCCACGGAAGCCCATGGCACCTACCTGGCTGCATGCACAGACATTGGGACAGCCGGCCAGTGTCCTTGCAGCACCCTTCTCTACGATGCGTGAAAGATCCTGGAGACCATGGGAGGAAATGGTACAGTCCTCGTCAGAGAAGTGCAAAAAGGCAATCTGAGGAACTACAGACCAGTCAGTCTCCCTTCAATCCATGGAAAAATACATTATAGAGTGAGTCCTCTGGGTATGGATTTCTGAGCACTGTTAAGGAGGAAAAGGTGACTGGGAACAGTCAGCCTGGATTCACCCAGGACCCACCTGACTGCCATCTGCAGTGTAAAGTGACCGGAATGGTTGGTGAGGGGAGAGAAGCGAACACCATTCACGTCAGGTTCTACAAGGCTTTCAACAGTGCCTCCAAGAACATTCATGTATCTGAGTTACCATTATTACAACCTGGATGGGTGCACAGATGGGCAAAGACTGGTAGGATGTGTAGGCTCAGGGGGTCTTGGTCAGTTCATAGCCATGCGTGGTGGGAGGATGAGAGACGGTGCATTGAAAACAAGAAAGGTTCAGGCTGGATGGCAAGATGACCTTTCTTTCCTACCATAGAGGCTGTCTCCAATTGACCAGATTGCCCAGAGAAGTTGTGCTGTCTCCATCCCTCAAGGTTGTTAAGACCTGGCTGGACATAACCTTGAGCAACCCGGTCTGGCCTCTGAGCTACACTTGCTTGGAATGGGAGGTTGAACTGTACATTTCCTGAGACACCTTCACACCTGAATTATCCTGGGATCCTAAGAAAAAGAACAATGTTAGCTGTAGCATTCATTGCTACCTGATTTTTTCCAGGATTGCACCATGTTTTGTGTTGTAAAATGTTATGTTATAAACAAATTACTCATTTATCTTCTTTGCCCTACACACACAATCGTAGATTTTTTTTTTTATATACTCTTTTAAATTTATTATGTATGCCCAGTTCTACTGCCTGTATATAGCACATAGGGATGCTATAACGGAAGTTCATCTGTTATTGTAATGCTATATATACTATTTGTATATCTCTCAGTTTTTGTTTTTTTTTTTTTTTTCAGTTATTTTTATGGCTATATCCATAGTTACTTAAAATACTCTTTAACTTGCAGTAATTGTGTTCATTTGCAGTACACTTTTATTTTTTTTCCCAAACGTGTTTGAGGAGTCGCAGCTTCTCTGAGAACCTGTGGGAAATGTGTGTTGGTGACGTGAAACTCGTTAATTAGAAATTCTTAACACTTAATTAGAATTGTATTTGAAGTGGACACTCATTCCATAATAATTTGTTGCTTGTGGAATCTTATTTGGCAGTTTTGTACATGACCTTTTGGTTATCCTGTCTAGAGTAAGAAAATGCCTCATGAGCAATCCCGTATCAGCTTCTCTTTACAAGTTGATATGAGCAGTCAGAGTGATATGCTATTTTAGAGGGTTTTTTTTTTTTTTCACCTATTTAATGGATACTTAAAAATTGTCATTCTTAAATTGAAGCGCTTTGTAATTCATTCACCAAGTGAACGAAAGTCAGAGTTTGCACTCAGCCTTTGCAGGGTGGGGAAAACCTTACAAACTGATGATAAATAGAACAGAGATCAGCTTGCAACAGGATGTTAAACATTTGCAGCTTGGGAGTTTCATCAGAGCATGCAGCCTTTCTTTTGCAATGTCAGAATAAGCAGTTTGCTCCGCGGCAGGAAATGTACAAAGCAGTTACTGTTCCTACACGCATACAAGGTGCTGTGCAAAAGCTTCAGGGAAAGGTGATGGAGCAGTCCTTAGCTTCTGGCAAATAGTCTTGACTTTTTCATCTGAGTATACAGTAATTCAGCTCTATTTAATGTTGGGTTTTTTTGTGGTCATTTCAGTGTATGCACAAATCCAGTGGTCTATATGCAGAGTTTTGTGAACACCAGCACTCTGACAGTGCTCCTGCTTGGTGGAGCTGCTGGGGTGAAGGTTGGGCTTCCTTAGTAGCTGGAATTAGGCCATTGAAATGAGACCATTTTGGGTTTCATCACTTACTGCCCATCGTGTCTATGACTTTGTAGGTAAACCACAGCAGACAGTCTCTGTGGTCCCATGCAAACCGGTTGCACTCCTTGCAGAGGTGTCCCGGAGTGGTGCACCTGCACACAAACATGTTCCTCTCCTCCTCTTCTGCTCAGGGCTGCAGTGAATTTGCTGTGTCCCTGTAGCTGGCAGTGCAACAAGCTGAGCTGAGAGCAGCAATTGACTGAACAAAGCTCTTTTTCCCAGAAATTGCCATATACAGCTCTGCTTTAAATAGTTTAAAAAAAAAAAAAGTTTAAAAAAATTGCTTGTGAACAATGTAAACCTGAAACAAAAGTAACGTTTAAGTGAATTTCCTAAATATTAGTGCTTACGTTTTTGACCCAAAGGGGGGAAGCTAGCTTATCCTGGTTTCCTTTTAATTCTGTCTGTATGTTGGAGCCCTCAGGTAAGTAAGAATCACTTATGCTGGCTAAGAGCAGTATCAACTGCTTACCATTTCAGTGGCCCAGCTGCTAGAAGGCAACCAGACATATTTAATGACAGCATTACCTTGTATTGCTCTTATTCAGAGGATATAGTTTGGGGGTTTTTTGTTTATTATTATATATTTATTATTATATATTTGTTTATCATTTATAAGACATCAACTCTTGTCACTGACAGTCAAATTTTCACTATACTTTATCCTAGAGGAGGAAAAATGGCACCTGAAGGAGCAACAGTTTTCTCCCTCAGCTAAAGGATCTGGGATGATCTGCTGGCCAGTCATGCTCCAGTGGGCCATACTGTACTGTTGGTTGTGTGTTTGCTTTCTTTGAAACCCAGGGTGGAATGGGACAGTATAATTTATGGAGGAAGCAGTGATGTTCAGGTCCCCTGAAACCTCCTCTGCAGCTGTTTCACTGCTCCCTCTGGGGTTTTGTCACCGCAGAGCTGAAGGCACCATCACTTTGAGGTGATGGTCCCTTAGGGCTTCAGGGAGTGATGGAGCCAGGCAGACCCTGTAGATGGCATCTTGTCTTGGCAAAGAGCAGCTGTGTTTGGCCATTTGGCCTGCCATGTGAGATCTCGGACAGAAATTTTGGACTAATCCGTGGCTATTGCTACATGCTAAACGCTCCCTTTATTCTCCAGTGTGAAGGGCTTGTGCTGTATCTGTCTTCATGGAAGCAGAATTTGCACGTTGGCAGGTGGGGGAGAAGTGTGCCAACCAGCTCCCCATGCTTTCAACAGCTCATTTTCCTACCAGAGCAGATAAGAGCAGAATTCAGAATAAAATTACTAGTAAGCTCCTAGGCAATGCCATTCATTGCTCATTTGCTCAGCAAATAAAAAATAGTCAGGATTTTGACAACAGATACAGGAAATTTTTGTCGTGTGGCAGAATTCCTCCCCTGACAGTCTATTGATGTCACACACTTCTAGAACCAGAAGTTAATTAAAAACATGTTGTGACCTGAGACTTAACTTTTTGATTATGAAAACTTTTATTTTAGTATTTGGTAAAAGCAAAAGACAGGGGACTTCTTGAATGAAAACCTGATCTGAAACTGTTCTTACCAGCTGTTCTTTTTTCTCAAGTTTAATAATTGAGATAACAGCCACCTAATAGTAAATGCAACCTTTTAAGTAAATGAGATCAATACTTGTAGAACTATGAGAATTCTTTTATAGTTCCTATTGCAGGGATGTTTTGGGCTTTTTTTGGGAAGGTGAACAGTGATGTTTGTTTTAAATTGTAAGCCTCATCTTCTTCAAAATCCTCTCCAAGCTCAAAAGCAGTTGACATAAGATAGCAGAAAACTACTTCAGAAATGGAGTAGTAGCTTTTTAAGACCACCTGACATGTAACTGTGGTCAAGGGAAAGAGGCAATCTAGGGCAGTTACTAGTGGGTTGGTTTTTGGGTTGTTTTGGTGGTTTTTTTTTTATGTTGTGGTTTTTTGGTTTTTGTTTTTTTTTTTCCTGTGAAAAAATAATGAATTTCAACTTGATAGCAGTCTTCACTACTTGTCTGTGCTTTAAAAACCCAAAGGAAATTATATCAATAATTAATTTTACCATTAAACATCACAAAGTGTTATAAAAAGGGTTTGGGTTTTGTTGTTTTTGTTTTGTTTTCATTCTAGTGTAAAGATACATGCAGTGCCTGCTTTCTCCAGACTTCCTTGTTCTTAGTGTATTGTGTTAGTATGGCAAGGGTTGTGTTGTGAGGGGACTACAAGGGTGGTTTCTGTGAGAAGGTGCCAGAGGCTTCTCCTATGTCTAATAGAGCTATTGCCAGCTGGCTCCACGATAGACCTACCACTGGCCAAGACCAAGCCCATCAGTGATGGTGGTAGAGCCTCTGCGATAACTTATTTAACAAGGAGAAAAAAACTGCTGCACAACAGCAATTGCAGCTGGAGAGAGGAGTGAGGATGTATGAGAAAAAAACCTCTGCAGATACCAAGGCCAGTGAAGGAGGAGGGAGAGGAGGTGTGCCAGGTGTCAAAGGAGAGATTCCTCTGCAGCCAGTGGTGAAAATCATGGTGTGAGACAGGTTGTCCTGCAGTCCATGGAGGTTAGTGGTGGAGCAGATACCCACCTGCAGCCCATAGAGGGGACCCCAGGCTGAAGCAGTTGGATGCCCAAAGGAAACTGTGACCCCATAGGAAGCCCACACTGGAGCAGGCTTCTGGCAGGACCTGTGGACCAATAGAGAGAGGACCCCACGCTGGAGCAGGTCTGCTGGCAGGAGTTGTGATCCTGTGGGGTACCCACGCTGTATGCTCCTGAAGGGCTACACCTCATGGAAGAGACCTACGCTGGAGCTGTTCATGAACTGTAGCCTGTGGAAAGGACTCATATTGGAGAAGTTTGTGGAGGACTGTTTCCTGTGTGAGGGATCTCATGCTGAAGCAGGGGAAGAGTGTGAGGAGTCCCCCTGTGGAAGAAGGAGTGGCAGACACAACGTGTGATGAACTGAAAGGAACTCCCATTCTCCATCCCACTGTGCTGACTAGGGGAGGAGGCAGAGAAAATTGGGAGTAAAGTTGAGCCTGGGAAGAAGGGAGGAGTGGGGTAAGGTGTTTTGAGATTTAGTTTCATTTTTCATTACCCTACTCTGCTTTGATTTGTAATAAGTGAATTTTCCCCGAGTTGAGTCTGTTTTGCCCATGATGGTAATTGCTGACTAATCTCCATCCCTTTCCTTATCTGGACCCATGAGCCTTTTGTTAAGTTCTCTCCCCTGTCGAGCTGAAGAGGGGAGTGAAAGAGCAGCTTGGTGGGCACCTGGCATCCAGCCAGGGTCAGACCACCACACTTAAGTATATATGACTGTCCTGAACAGCTACTCTTTTTCACCTCTATTTTTGTTTTGTTTTGTGGTGTTGTGTTTTCATTGTGGTGGTTTTTTTTGTTATTGTTAATCAGGACTTCTGAGTGTAAGATAAAGAAAATCCACAGATACTTAATGAAACCACTTGTATTCACAAAAATATTACCAAATATTCTGTGAATGTGGGTTTAGAAGGAAAACAATGAAGCCATTAATGTTAATAAAAGTTAAATGTATGGCTCTGGTGTAATTACTGTTACTTGTAACATATTGTGTCTGAATTGCATACTATAGGAATGGCTGGTAATTCTTTGTAGAGACAGCTGGAAGTGGCAGGAGAGCAGAGCTGATGTAAAGGGATTTGAAGCAGTCTAAGCTGACAGGGCTGTCTGCTGAGTCTGTGAAATAGCAGATTTGCCTCTAGTTGCAATGCACTTGATGCTCTTCTGTCATCTGGAAGGCTGACCACATCTCTTTGGTTCTATTTATATTTGCTAAAACTAATTTAAACCCAAACAAATCAAAAAGACTGTAGAGGCAAAACACAAGATCTTGGTTCTCTTCATTGAATGTTGTCTGGACTTGAACTTTTCCCCCGGTGAAAGATTTGTGAAAATACACAGCACATTAAAACAGCTACATCCTTAGGGATTTGGCTGCTTAACAACTTTTGGAAACCTACTCTCTGCAAAGTTTGTATTTTTATTTATGTATTTATTTTTCCCTAAAGGGTATAGCACCAGAATAGGAATTCAAGAAGCTTGTGTTGCAGGTGTGTACATCTTTGTACTGGTAGCAGCAGGATACAATCAGATGTGGTCTGGTACATCAGATGAGGAGCTCAGCAGGGCAACATGAGCCAAGACCAACTGTTGCATGTGCTTCTCAGGCATTGACAGCATCGAGTCACAGCTGCTGTTGAGGTCTGGGCTGTAGCTGGCATGCTTGGTTGTAATAAGAGGCCACACTCAAGAGGTCTTCCTGGAAGGCTTGAAGCTATAATGTCTCTGTGATCACTGGATGCCATACAGATGCAGGTCCATGCCTATACCTAGGCTGTCTTCCTCCTATGGCATGAGGTGATGTATGGAATTTCATGCATTGCATTTGGGTCCATGATGAGCCCTGTTTCAACCTAACAAGCAGCCTGGGGAGAGGTGTGGAGATCAGTGAGAAATAACCTTATTGTTAGATTTAGTGAATTCTTCTTCACACTCAGGTGCTGAGCTGCTGTCCTAGTGTATTTCCAGACAGTCTATTGCTGTGGTGTTTTAGGCTTTTGTTTTTTAGATAAGACAGAAACTGTTCACTCAGGCTTCTGCAAACTCTGCATTCTCTTCTCACTAAAGGAATTTCATTTCGAGTTGAAAAGATTTTAAATCAACTCCACCTAGTTTCACATGAAAATAGTTTGTCTCACTCTACTTTTTTTTTTTTTTTCTTAAAAAAATGTCTTAGTTTTCCATGAAGCATCAATAAATGTAATTGATCCTTTTATTTTCTGGTGAATTTGACTGGAAATTCAAGTTTAGAGTAAAATGCAGAACTACCAGAATCTCTGCCTTCATTATGAACATTTCACACAGCTATAGACATAATTACATATGATGAAGATCTTATGGCAAGACATGGGCTGTTAACCCCAGTTCCCTGGCAGAACTCCCAGTTGAGTGATTATCTTCTAGCCCCATAAATTTAATTTTATTTTCTATTGGATAGTTGTTACCTTCACTTAGTGGAATGAACTGCTCTTACACTGTTGCAGTGGTAACTGGTATGCTTCACCCTCGAGATAGCTACGTTTAAGTGACTAACAAATCACATTGTATGGTATGTAAAGGAGTTCTTTGGAAATGGAGGTTCAGGAGATGGAGGTAATAGACAACTGAGTGATTCTTTCTTGAACGAATTTGGAAAGAAGACTTGCTCCTTGACTTCCTCTCCCTATGGAGATAGTTATTTTTGAGAAGAGATGGTAATCTTTCATTCTTCTATTATCCCTTGAAACAAAGAGAAAAAACCAGTTTGAAACTTTAGAAGCCTTAAGTAGCCATATCCTTAAAAGGGTCTGTCATATCTTCAGAAGCTTTGCCTTGAGTGGATCACTTCAGAATTTTTTTTTTTCCCTGAGGTGATGGTGTCTGTGGCTTTGACAGATGGATAACTTCAGTATAGTGATGTAAATAATGAGAATAATACGAATTTAGGTATTCATGTTCAGAAAAATCAACAAGGTGGTCTTAGTGCCACAGCAGTTTGTGGATAGTTCAGTGATGTTTCCAAGATATAAAAATGGAAAACTTTAAAATTCATTTTTCTGAGCTATCAAGAACACTTTTTTCACAAAAATGGCTTAAAATTTTGGGACCATAAAATGAGAATATAATGGTGAATTAAGAAAATACTGCATGTGCCAAAAGCTTGTGTAAAATTACCTAGAAGAGGTAGGGAAAGTTGTAAGTCCTAGCTTCAAGGGCTGCTTTTGCCTCTTAGCTGTTGAAATGTACTCCCCTTAAACCTGAAACTTTTGACTGAATTTTGAATGTGAGAGTGCTCTTCCCCTAACAGGTACTTCATTTCTCCAAAATGAAATTGTGTCATGTTAGAAGTTAAGTTTTTACAGAAAAGTAGAGGAAGAGCTAGAATGAAGGAATGAAGTTGGGCCTGGGAAGAAAGGGAGGATTGGGGGGAGGTGTTTTAAGGTTGGTTTTTGTTTTGTTCTGATTTATTTTTTCTCACCATCTAGGTCTATTTTAATTGGTAATAAATTAATTTTCCCTACATCAAGTCTGTTTTGCCTGTGATGGTACCTTGTAAGTCACCTCCCTGTCTTTATTTCGACCCATGAGCTCTTCCATCTTACTTTCTTCCTTGTCCTGTTGAGAAGGAGGACTGTAAGGGTGGCTGGGTGGGCATCTGGCAGCTGGCTACGGTCAACTCACCAGAGTTACGAAGCATTGAACTGTCAGCTGAACATTCTCAGTGTATCAGTGGCTTTGTCTTACTAGTGTGCTGCTTTTCGATGTGACTAAGTAGGTCCACTATCTTCATTAGTGACAGCAGTAACTAGCATCTTCCACCTTGCTTTGGTATATCTCTTGCATTCCTGAGTTGAAACAAGAGGGGAGGAGCACCTTGCACAGGAATGTAGATGTTTCTTATTCTATGCAGGAAATGGGAGATCTGGGTTCTGGGTGTTCTGAAGCCTGAGCTCACCACTTTCTTCCTGGGATTGCATGGGGTTGCACCCATCACAGTCTGGCCAGGTTTGGGAGACCATTGTTTCATTTCTCATGCTTTGGTACTGAACAACTGGATGTGAAAATCTTGGAGAGTGGGAGAGACAACAATGGGTTTGTGGGATGAGGATGTGCAGTTTCTGTCATCTTGTGCTCAGCAGACATTGCAGAGGGGGATTAGGAGTGTCTTTGGTGGTGTCTCAGGTCAGAAGGTTAATTGTGGCACCAGCTCCCCTGTTGTTAAAAGTTTGCAGCATGGCTTTCAAGTGTATGGCTTGTCCAAATTAAAAACTTGGCTACAAAACCCTAGTTCTTCTCATGGATGGAGCCGAATTTCACAATGTTGTAATTCATAATTAAATAAGCACTACAGGATGCTGGGGGAAGTTGTACCAGGATGAGATAAGATGTTTTGTTTTCTGTTCCTCTAAAGTAGCCAAGGATAATTTGATTAAAATTTGCAACAGAAAGTCATTCACATGAAGAAAATGCCAGTTGTAGTTGCAGTGGTGCTCTGCTGAAAATGTAAACCCTTTAGGAGGAGGGAAGAGTCTTATTATTAGACTGATTGCCATTGCTTCTCAGAAGAAGAGCTTGTAAGCCCAAAAGCTTATCCATCTTCCATAAGAACTGCTCTGGTAGGAGTTACCCATACGGACCTGGGTATGATTTGTGTTTTTAATTAATATTTCAAGGGAATAAATGCCCAAAAGTGATTAGTGATAGGCTCCAATAGGTGGCCCTAAGAGAGTTTGATCTCTTTTAGGATGAGTTTGTTGATTCAAGAGAAGGTAAGATCATGCAATGTTAGACTTGGTTATATGCCCAGTTTAGGACATACATCTGCTATGTGTTTTACCTAGGTGGGCAGCTGGAGTCCACCAGGTGGATTGGGGTGGAAGGTAGGAGAATAGAGAAGAAAGGTTTGTCACCTGTATCCAGGTCACCTTCACCTGGGCAGTGTTGAGCTGTGGAAGTAATCTGCCACAGCTGATGAAGAGAGTTGAGTGAGCCAGGAGGGGGCTGTGGCCTGAAAAAATACTTTGATTCGGCAGTCCCTGCTGGTGGGTCTCCTAAGCGTCATCAGTTAATGTGGGGCACTGGAGCAGCCTGGCCTCACTCAGGTGTAGATGCTCCACCTCCCTGGCTGACCTGGATGGCTCCCCAGGGGAACTCAGTTCACACCCCCAGCCCCTGTGGGGATGTCAAGCCTCTTTGCCTTAGATGTCTGCCCACCCTATTTAAACCTCGGCAATTAAATCCTGTTTTGCCTGGCTTACAACGGACTGTAGCGCGGACACTGGTTGTGGCAGGAGAGCGCGGTTAGGAAAAACCAGCTCTCTGGGCGACTGGGCTAAACACGTCTGTCATCCGTATGTATAGCACGCAGGCTGGATCTGCTTGGCTGTTACCAGGATGTGTCACACAGTGTCCCTCGAGTTAAAAATGCAGAAGGGATCAAATAGTTTGGGAAGAATCTACTTCTGTGATTATTACTACTCTGAATTATAAATGACCCAAAAGCCAGAGCTCTTCAGTGCATTCCCCCTTCAGGTCAGCACTCAAAAGGCACAACGCTGCTCTTAAGAAATACGATTTTAGAGAACAAAAGGGGAAGCAAGCACTATGAAAATTTAGTTAAATGTAAATGTGTTAAATGGTACATGAACTAGTCAGGTTTTCATGATTTATCAGTTTTAAACTTCAAAGGCTCTGGTTAGCTTGCATTTTTAAAACTAATGAGTTTATCACAGCCAGTGGGGAAAAATGGTTCAAGTATATCAGCTGTAAATTGGTACAAAGCACTAAAAGGGACATTAGCCTCTAATCAGATTCTAACAGTTCATTAAACCTGCCTTTCCTCGGTGGTGCTTTGTCTTACCTCCCCCCGCTCCTCCTGCGTGAGCCAGCCTCAGCCCTTCATTCAGGCGGGTAAGACCTCCTCGGGGACGTGAAGCAATATCAGCTCATCCTTCTTTGTCTATGAGCTAAACAGCCTAAGGGATGCTTGATGATGGTACCATTCCTGATCTTGCTGTAAAACTCAACTGTGCGGCATATAAATCAAGAAGGGAGGGGGGACCTCTCTGCTTGCAGAATGTGGTGCTAGGGGAGCCAGGAATGCCAGGCTGGTCTCTGCTCTTGCTCCACCCCAAACTGCTGGAGCTCAGTTACACCCAAGGTCTGCTTCTGATAAGTAAACAGTACACTGCCATTGCTGGGAAGAGGGCTGTAAATCCGGGAACACTTTCAGCAAGCTGTTTTGGGGTGTTGGGAGTCTCTTCTGCTCTTTCCCTACCTAATGCCTGAAATGCTGAATAAAGATCAAGGTGCACAAAATAAATTGCTAAGAAGATATAGGAAGAGCACTTTTTTTTCTTCTTTTTCCTATTACGTCAAGCTTAAAATACAGTAGATGCACAATGATAGCAGAGCATGGAATGGGACATCTCAACAGCTTGGCTTGTCTTCATTCACACATTTGTGGTGGTGTTCTGCTGAAAATTAGTTGTTTGAGCTAAAATTTTATAAGCATTTAGAGCTTTTTTAGAACTACACACATCTACTTTTTAAGGAAGAAAATAGAGATTGTTGTTGCATTTGCTGATCTGTTTTACCATCAAGTTCCTGCTTGCCCTGTAGTATCAAACTGCTGCCCTGTGGACTGTAACACATGCAGTTCAGTGTGGGAGAGAGAGGGATTTTAAGCAGGTCATTTACTCTGCCTGCTGCTCTTGTGTTAGAGCATGGGTGTATTGATTTCCCTGCTTTTCAGCATGTTATTTAAATAACATTAAAGAAGTATATAGAAATAAGCAGTTGCTGCAATATTTATATCCCTGAAAATGAAGAGCCTGGGACAAGGTGCATTAATTGGGGGGAAAAAAATAAATTAAAAAATAAAGTAATTTGAGATTTTTGGATATATTTTGGAAGCTCCATTAGGACAGACAATTAGACAATTTTTCTTAAAATTGCCCTGAAGCAGCCATGAAAAGAAACAGGGCTATGAACATACTTCTTATGAATAATGGCACCAGATCTGCAGCCCATGAAACACAGGGAAAGTGTGGGGTTTGTTTTGTTTGTTTGTTTGTTTTTTTGTTTTGTTTTGTTTGGGGTTTTTTTGTTTTATTACAGTGCAGTTACTGAGGACTATGATGTAACAGTTAAGAGCAGAGGTGAGTTTCCAGTCATAGGTGTTGCCTTCCAGGTGGGTCTGCAGATAAGTGACCATGAAGGAGGAGTCACTTCTAAGTGATAGGTGCTGTAGTTTTGATATTTGAAAAACAGCTGCGATGTCTTGGTATTTCTGTACCGCTGACCAAGATGTCTGGAGTTGTAAGGTCAAATTGTAGCTTGAGGGATAAAATGTCTTTTATTCTCTCCATGTTGTCCAAACTAAGTGGCAGCTGAAGGGTCGAGCTTTCAAGCACCAGCCTCAAGGCTTGGCTGGAATAGGAAATTGGTTCAGGTTGAGTAGTGTTTGAACTGAAGGCACAAGAGGTTGTTTTGCATGTCTGCATAAACCACTCCAGCAGCAGCAGGATGGGACATTCAAGAGCAGGGATGTTGATTCAGGGAAGCAAATCTCTCTTCAGATTGAAGCTTTCAGAATATACTGCCCATTACTAGAAGGACAATGCATGTTTTCAGTGCACTTTCTTACTTTTGTGTCAGAGGTGAGTGCGTGAAGACTTTCACTGACAAATGCTGATAACTTGACAAGGTAATGATACAAAATCAGATTTGTGCCCAACTTCTGGTAGTTCATTGTAACCCACATGGGGAAAGTGGTAGAAAGGCTTTGCTACCTCTCTCTGAAAATCTTCATATTGATATTGCATAGCTTGCAATATTTAGCCTTCAGTCTGTTTCTGAGGCAGAACTAAGGAACTGGAGTATGCTTTCAGTGTATTTTATTATGGCTATCTGGGGTATTACCCTGAAAACTACAAGCCTCTCGTAAAGCATATATTTGTAAGATATAACAGAATGTTAAAAGTCTTTTCTGGTTTCATATGTAACAAAGCCCTACATATGCTCCTAGCATGATTATTTTCTGTAAGTGACTTTGGTAGAGGATCGACAAATAGCCAATAGAAGAGTTTGAAATTAAAATGAATATCAAGAACTGAACAATGCCTAGTTTGTTTTTTTCATGTTTATTAACTCAGGTGTTCTCAAAAAGAAAGATGTTGTTCATATGTGTTAATTTATGGGAAATGTGTGTATGGACCTTCATGATAACTTCTCTGAATTCAAGCATATGCTTTCTCTAGGTACTACAGAAGTCAAGATGTTTTGATTGAAATCAAAAATACCTAAGTATACTGCCAAACCCAAGAAACTATTTAACACAGAATCATAAAGTCATAGAATGTTAGGGGTTGGAAGGGACCTCTGGAGATCATAGAGTCCAACCCCTCTGCCAACCCAGGAACACCTAGGGCACGCCACACAGGAACAGATCCAGGTGGGTTGTGAAAGTCTTCAGAGAAGGAGACTCCACAACCTCTCTGGGCAGCCTGTTCCAGGGCTCTGTCACTCTCACAGTGAAGAAGTTTTTCCTCATGTTGAGGTGGAACTTCCTGTGTTTCACCTTGCTACCATTACCTCTCATCCTATCACACAGCACAACTGAAAAGAGACTGGCCCCTTCTATTTAATAACCCACCCTTCAGATGCTTGTAAACATCGATAAGATCCCCTCTCAGTCTTCTCCAGGCTCAACAGCCCCAGGGCTCTCAGCCTTTCCTCATAAGAGAGATGTTCCAGTCCCTTCATCATCTTTATAGCTCTCTGTTGGACTCTCTCGAGTGTTTCCCTGTCCCTCTTGAACTGGGGAGACCAGAACTGAACACAATACTCCAGGTGTGGTCTCTCTCAGTGCAGAATAGAGGGGGAGGAGAACCTCTCTCGACCTGTTGGACACACTCTTCTTCATGCACCCCAGGATACCATTGGCCTTCCTGGCCACAAGGGCACATTGCTGTTCCACATACTGCTCTCCTTTCTATTTCTAATGCACAGAAGTTATATATGTTCACCCTCCTGATTAATTTCAAATTCAAAAATAGTAATTGGAGGTGATTTTCCCTTGTTACTTACAAAGACTTAATTCTCTTTTAAGGATAACTGAAAGAATCATCTGTTACTTTAACAGAAGCAGTAACTTGGTAGCTACTCCTTGAAATTAATATTACATTTTTGTTAACTTCATTTCTGTGAAAAGAAGCTGACTTCTGCAGTATTGTAGAACTAAACTAGTGAATTAAACCAAGTGTTTTTCATCATTTTTTTGATTAATCTTGTCTTTTTTTTTTTGCCATAGGACATCAGCGCCTTTGAGAACAGAATGTTAATGCTTGATGGGATGCCGGCAGTCAGAGTCAAAACAGAGCTGCTGGAATCCGAGCAAGGGGTAAGCAGAGGTTTCTGTGTGGCCTCACTCTGCAGTGTGCTGGTAACCCTTCCCGAGCTTCTCTGTGGTTAGCTGGCTGTCCCATCATGTTGTCATTTTCTTTCCTGCTTTTTATTTCTGCTCTTTTAGAGCTCATTTGCTTGGGAGACATACTCGTGAGCACCTAATCTCATCTGCTGGGAGCACAAAACAAAGCTCTGTAGAAGACAGAGAGATCGCTAGGGTTGCTGGCAGTGTAATTTTTCAGTTAATAAAAAAAGGTGCTATGGAAAAAAACCCCCAAATAAACAAACCAAAACAACAACAGGAAAGAATAATGAATTATGGTAAAGAAACCAGATTCTTATGGTTGAGAAGCCCTTACATATCTTTGCTATTCTGCCTTCTTGGGATATTTGCCTTACTGTGAGTGTTTTGTCCTTTATATGCTTGTCCCACTTCATTTTCTACTTGTACAAAACTGCTCTTTTTCTGGTGGAATACACTTATTCATCAGTATGATAAGAGGTCTAGAAGCTTTGGATGGTTAAAGCTGGTATCACATCAGCTGCTTGATACAGGGCAGAGATCATGAATAGGATCATGAATTGTTTGCAGAACAAGTATTTGGCACTGGAGTAGTACATCTCAGGAAAATGGAAGCCTATGGTTTTTGACATATTAGGAGTATTTTCATACTCTATTTCTGTGGTAATAATTACATGAAGGATTGAAGATAGCACCTGTATTTAATGGATTTGGTGTTAACCATGAATCTTTGTTCCCTTGTGTGCATCAGATGTTATCCCATAGAATCCAAACTGCCTCACTGCTCTGAAGACAGATGCCTTCAATGAGCAGAGAGCATAATAGAAGCAGCAGTGCTATTGCCATGTAGGGATGGGCTTTTGCCTCCTTCTGTTAGTTGCCATTTTTCCTTCCTGCTATTTTCTCAGTTATTTAATTGAGTATTTAAATGATATGGAAGAGAGGGAATTAACTTTCAGGATGACTTAATTTGAAAGGCTTGCAAGGAGATATCAGTTATTCGGGATGTTTTTGAGGCTTTTAAGTTTGAGAGAAAAACAAAACTTGACATGTCATGGAGTTCTTGCTCATCTCTGCCTTCTTGAGAGCAAGTACCCTCAGAAAATTGTATGAGCCACGATGATGAAAAGATAGATCCATTAGAGGTAATTTTTAATACCTTCGGGATGCTTTGCATTATGTCTAACCGTGTAACATAAACCTTTCTCTACATTGTTCTGACGACAAAGGTTTTATTGGTATTTGCCTTTTGTCTACTTCAAAATATATTCTATGCATGATGCATATTGCTGGGTCCTTTATGAGGAATACTTCCTTTAAACAAAGTCTGATTTGATGCTGGAAGACCTATTTCGTGTCTTAGGAACTATATTTTTAAATTTTCTTAGGGTTTTTTTTGTTTGAAATAATATTTTACAGATTTCTCTGTGAGCAGAAAATGATGTCATCTTTTTCTTTTCCAGTGACTGAGCAGTTGGACAAAGAGCTCAGTTTGGTTTGGGATTTCATGCGCTTTGGTACCAATTAAGTAGTGCCTGGTCAAGAGTCCCTGGCACCTTTATGACTCTTCATTAGGGAACAATCAATAAATACAAAATGAATTCTCCAGTTTGCTAACAGAGGAGCCAGCCATTAGGATGGCAGTTTTCCAGCAAACAGCTTAAACTCTAAAGGGAAAGGTGTTTGAAACAGATGTTTAGCATGTGCTTCAGAGACTGTTTTGAATATGTAGATGTTGGTAGACATAACAGGGACAAGCATTTGAAGGATGCGATTACTGAGAACAGCATGTGGAGCTCTTTGGGCAGATGAATATCATAACTGGGAAGCATGGACTGGGAACTAAAGTGTGATCCAAGTAGCATGAATTTGAAATTGTGATGCTTTTGTTACTATAATGCCCGAAGTCTCTAGAGCTGCACCTCCATTGCAGCATTACATGTATACAGGGATTTGCTATTTGTACTTTGAAAATTTGAAAACTAAGATGATATTTGGAGTCTTCTGAAGCTACTGGCCAAAGCTTCATTCCTTAGAATGCTGAACATAAGAGAAAAATAGGTAAAACTTTTCCAAAACCTTTTGGAAGACAGCCGAGATTTTGCTGTTCCTGCTTTATATCTGCTGTTGGGTCTGGGTTTGCTGCAAGAGGAAAAGTGAGACATGGTTAAGGGTCATGAAAAGAAAGTTTCATCTGTGGTTAGGAGATACTGAAGGCTGTGTCAGTCGTGGACGGGTGAAACCAACAGGGTCTGTCCCTCAATGGCTCTTAACCAGGGTGGTGAAAGAGCACTGAGTTGCCATGCCTTGTTAATGAGGCTTTGGAGGAGCTGGGATAATATCATCTGATTCATTGTCTGAAGTGCTACGGGGACCACTTTGAATTGTCTCCTCTTTAAGTATGAGCCCGTATTTCAAATAAACATCTTCTTGATTTTAAAGCAGATCATGGTGAAAACCTCTGACAACTATGCCTGTAGTTACCCATTCTTGTTGAGAAAGCATGCACCTAATTTTTAATCTGAATTTATCCAGTGTCAGCTTCTTGCCTTTTCCTGTGGCCATAGAATAATTCCCTCATGGTACTGATGACCTTGTTTAGCCCATTTGGGGCCAGGCCATATGATGTGTGGTGAAGCAGGAGGGGGGGAAGGGGGGGTTACTCCTCAGGCTGCTGTTGTAGCGTGGGACACTGCCACGTTGGGTAGCTAAGCAGCCCGGTTTTAGCAAGTCCTCTGCATTAATGGGTGTTTACAAGGCAATTACTGCAAAACTTTATTAAGATTAATATTTTGGGTTCCAAGGATATGTGCCTACTTCTTATAGCAATATTGAACACTTGCCTGCAGAGCACGTAAATGTCAGCCAGAAAAGGTGTTTTCTCAATAGTTGTGCCTTGAGTAGCTGTCCCTTGTTGTTCATGACCTTCAAAGTGGGATTCACAGAAAGGACCTTACTGGAGGGGATGTGGATATGATTTTGGCCGTACATGCATGAAGTATTGTGTGGGACACCCAGCCTGTCCTCCCCACCATCCTGACTCTTGTAATGTTGGCCTAATGAGAGAACAGCCAGTAGAGGTGAGTCTAATGGCAACCTGGGCAGTTGTTGCGTGGAGGCGAGCATGTGTGCTTGGAGGGATGGCAGGCTGGTGCTGGGTCAAATCCCACTTGGGAGCTGGTGCATCTTGTTGCCTTCATGTTCCTGGGATGTCTTGTGAATTACTGCTGTAAGTGAGGCAAAGGTGTGGAGATTTTCTCAGGAGTTGCTTGGTGCCAGCACTTAATTACTGGCAAAGGGTAGGGACCAGAAGGAACCTGATTCTGAGTTTGGCTCCAAGACCACGAGGAGATGAGCGAAATGCCTACATCATTACAACAATGGCTGCATCAGATGGGCATTGTTTTAATGATGTTATGTATATGATGCTGGCTTGGTGGATGACTTCAGCAGGTGACACCTTCACAGCATTTGAGTCCATTTTTACTCCAAGCTTTCAGTTTATTTAACAATTTGATTAGTATAATGATTATAGAGTGTGTGTTTACTCTAGAACTTTATTAAACCTCTTTTTTTGAAATTCATGTGTTGTCTTACAGCTTGTGAACCTGTAACCCACCAACCTATTGACTTTAACAGTCGAAAATACCACTGCTTGGCAACCTTGATGTAGACTGAGCAATGATCACTGCAGTAATTTGATAATACAGAAATAAAAAGCTCGTAAAAAAGTAATACCACTTTTCCTTTTACACCTACTCCACCAAAATGGAAACACAGTAGGAGAAAAAAAAAAAGATTTTATACAAACTGCACCAGCTTTTAACCTTAAGTTGGTTCTTCACTTGCTTTTTGTGGCATGTGACTATGGTGAAGTAGGTGCCAATTGGCCGTGTGCATTTCATGCATCAAAAATGTATCTTCACTGTGCTGCTCTAGGTAACCAGGTCTTCACCAGGTGTTGTCTCAACTACATGTGGTGGTGGTAGTGGTAGTGGAAGTCACAGAAGATGTAGGTGAGAACCAGGACAGAATAAATGATTTAGCAGAGATCAGGATTTTCTGCTGTATTTGGATACCAAGCCAGGCAATCAATCTATTACATTCCTGTTTTGCTTTTAGTTTTCTGATTGGAGTCCTTGGTCTTTTTCCAGGAGAGTTTAAGTATAACATACAGTTCTTCTCTACCATCTGTGCATGACCTTCAGGGATCTTTAACTTTCTTGTTAGGAGATGTTTTATTTTGTTTCGTGATTTTTTTGTCTTGCACTGCGTGTGGGTGCTCTGTGATCAAACCAGGGCTGATAACCTTAAGTATTCTTAAATAGCATCTTGGTCCTTAAATTACAGAAGTGTTACATATCCAGAGCAAGCAAAGGTGGACTTAAAATTCAGTATAGCAGAAGGAATAAGCAAATGAAGAAAGTGTAGTCCAGCTGAAATTTTAGAGCAGCCCTGTTGTAATGAAGCTGTACGAGCTGCTCCCGCTGCAAACCCACCCAGTCTGTAGCTGAGACCAAAAGGAAACTGGGTCTGGCATGGGTGTTTCAGTTATGCCCCATGCAGCAGTTCGATTGAGCCTGTGACTAGAGAGGTGGGCAGGTCTCAGGAGCTACAGCCTGGGTCAATGCAGTGAAGACAAACCTTTACCAACCTGGTTTTAAAAGACACTGAATTCAAGTTAGATGATTGTAGGGGAATGGGATTTAGATAGCCCTAAGGGACACTTGCCTTATGAGATACAGGTTACTAGGCAAACTTGGAACAAAGGAGTATTTACAAGGGAAATGGATTTTTCTCTTTGCCTTGGAAAAAGTTAAAACAGTTCTGTTTTCTTTTTTATCATCACCAGTTTAGAATAGTTTAATGATTTTTAGAAGCCCATCAGCATTAGCAAGAACAGATGCTTACTTTTCCAGTGAACTAGTGTCCTTAATTTTGCGCAAGAGATTTAATACAGGCTATTGTTTGAGGCTTCAAGAAGACACAGTGCCACTTTAATGACTTTATCACAAGTGAAAAAAAAGACATTACATGAAAGATATCACATTGCCCTTTAACAAGGCTTTGTTATTATCTCTCCTACTGTGGAACAGGAGCTAGCATTGCTAATAAATTGGTAGAATTACTTTAGAAATGTGATTTTGCTTATCATTTAATATCCTCCAGTGACCTACAGCTTTAGATCTTTTGGTCTACAGTAAAATCTTTGTATGTCAGTAATCAGCTTCAGAGAAGGAAGTGAAGAAGATGGTCCCTCCTCACGGAGGTGAAGGTGGAGTACTTCATCAGGAAAAAAAAAATTCATTCTTTGGCTGTGCCAAACTCTTGTGAAAAGTAATAGTCCTCATTGTAAAAATGTACAGAGACTGGATTAATTTAAATGACAATACAGACGGGGCAGTGAATTTGTTAGCTGATGGCTACTGTCGAGAAGTCAGGATGGATAGTGTTGACTGGCTTCAGTGTGAAGTTTGAAAGTCTTGCTGGTCATTGCAGGATGTGTCTCAGTTTTTCAGAAGTGGTTAACGTGTCTGTGACACAAGAAGTTAGTTTCTCAAGTATTTGCAGAGTCAGGCAAATTTTATTAAAAGAGCTGTGAATGTGGGCCTTAACATCCCACAATTAATCCTCAGTACGGAGAATAATGAACCTCTAATTTTCATCAGCCTTTTTGTTTCCAGAACTGTAATCTCCTCCATTCTTGTGCCTGCATTTTGTTCCCTCAAATCAGTATTTGAAGATTATATATTTTACTCTGATTCACCTCCTAATTCTGCTTGATGCATCTCCATTCCCATGACTTCTCATGGCTGAATTATGAAAAGAATGACAAAAATCACGGAATCCTTTAACAAGCCAATGCTATTCTCTATGTCTTTCAACTCCAGCCAAATTATCTTGTCTCCTGTCTTAAGAATGTCATTTATGTTTATGTTGTTATATACAGAAACATGTTCTACCTCAGCCTAGGTAAGAGGGGCAGAAATCTGTTTTATTTTCAAAGATTTCCAAAAACACCTATTGAAATTCAGTTGAGAATAGTCTCAATAGCTAAGCTTACTCCTTGACTATATGAAGAACTGTTTTATAGGGATTAATTCAGTTCAGGCACCTTCTTGTATTACTGGAAGAAAGAACATTTCTGGTATTTGCTGATGTAATTTATGAATCCTCTGCTTCATTCAAACAATGTAACTCAGGAAAAAAAAAAGTTTTTATCATGACTGATTTGGGGAAACAAGTGGCATATAGACAGTGCACATGTATCAATCTCCTCTGCAAAGGAACTAGCCCTTAGTTTCTGTTTGCTTTCTTCATCTTGCAGTAGATGATACTTGAAGAGCGTTATTGAGGTGTCAAACACAGGTAATATGATTCATTGTTTTACAGTGCCATACATATATGACATTCTTCAGAAAAAGGTCAAGATTTGATCTCAAAGACCAGTATGGACATAACCTACAGGGCATGATGGAAAGCCATTTCAGACCTACCTAAGGAGATACAGCTGTATTTCCTGATCACAGCTGAAGGATATTCTTGCAACCCAGGAGGGTGCAAGATGCATTCCAGAAGGGTGCATCACAGCTACATCAGTTGGATTAAGCCAAATGAAGCTCCACAAGCTGCTAAATACCGTGGGTGCTTTTTCACATTAAGTGGAAACTGGCATGAAGAATGAAAGGTAGCCAACTCCTGCAACTTTGCTGCTAACCTGGCATTCTGCTGTATCCATTGTCAGTGACAGTGATACCGGGAAGAGCTGGTTTGACTGAGCACTGATCCAAGAAAATCCAACCAAACAAGAGAAGGGGAATGGTTGTACATATCCTGCAGTCATGTGGTTAGGAAATTATGTGTATCTTCTATGCTATGGAAAGGGATAGAGTGAGAAGAAGATGGTGGATGCTGCTTTTGACAAAGGCATGTAGTTAGAGATGATTAATTGTATATGCAACTTAATAATGAGATAACTTTACTGCTTCTGGGACCCAAACGACCTACTTTGGGAATGTTTCTGCACTGCTGCCTTGCCAAATACTATTTCCAGTGTTGCTCATGTTCTTTATTCCTTTTGAAGTTGGCCCTTGTGTGGAATAGAGCCAAGGGGTTTTTGCACCGTGGTTGTAGATGTGGTTTATTTATTTGGGACTTTTTTCCCCTCAGAGATCAGAAACAAAAGTGCAATAGAAAGGTAATAGATTTAAGACTAATAGGAAATGATAGCTTAACCACCTCAGTCAGCACACTAACTGTCACGCTTGCCAGGCAGTCTTTTTTGCCAAGTTAACCGAGTTTACAGATAGAAAATGCAGGTGGGGTTGTAAGATGTATGGTGCTGTCTGAAATTCTCACTAAGAGAAGGATTCCAGATCCTCTTGAGACTTAATTTACTGACTGCTGTCTGCTGTTGCTTTCCTTTCCTAGGCAGTTAAGTTGGCTGTTACAGAGCACTGCAGGGATTGTACTCCTTACTCTGTCTGGTATCGTTTGTTATATGTATAGCAGGAACAGGGAGATTTTCAATTGCTGTTGAGGACTTTATTGCACTGGGCACTATACAGATAAAGGGTGGTCCCTGGATATTTAGGTTTAATTTATCAGAAGTTGTGTTTAGACACTGTTGTAATGAGCATCTTCCTGTAATAATGATCATGTGTATCAGAAATGTAGTAACAAGTCTGAAAGGACTGAAATGGAGAAAGATCTCTGCTCCAAGCAGCTCATGTTTAGTAGTGCTATGCCAGAAAGAGGTTTACTGTATCTATAATGATAGAAGGGCAGCAAGAAGACTGTTTCACTTACTGAAAAATAGGATTTTATAAGGATGCATTTGGTAGGGAAGAAGGATAATACTTTATCTGCAAGGCTTGAAAGAGTTTCAGAGAGAATGTGTGATATTACCCCCAAATTAGTATCACTTAATATTGTTGCAGTTCTGTAGAAAACTCATAGTTATACAATATATCATATGTTAAATACATAAATTGTTAACAGTTTTGCTTGCTTACATAGACTAAAAAAATAATACTGGTTTTGGGAGAAGGAAAGTCAACCATTTGATTTGAGCATAGTGCTGAAATGCGTTGTGGGATTATAGTTTGGTTGCCTTCCATCCCCAGTCAATTATTTTGTGACCTCACCTTGAAGCAAGTCCGCTTTTTTGATGATATATGACCTCTCAGTTTACTCTGCTACCAGAGCTTATGATGGGAATTTCATGGAAGATTTATTCAGCTGAGAAACTCTAGCCATAAAGAAAAATGTCTGGTACATACAGGCTGTGTATTTTACTGTTAATTTCTAAATTCACATTTTGGGTTGAAAATTCTTTGCTTTATAGAGATGCGAAAGGTCAACATTTCCTTTACTCCATTAAAAAAAAATAGTTAAAAATGTACCAAAAAAAAAAAAAAAAAAGTAAGAAACATTTTCAACTATTCAAATATCTACACTTACATAATTGGCCCTGGTAATTCCTGTTTCCAATGACTCTTGTGTGTGCTCCATGTTTCTCTTGGGAATCCAATATCCACAGCTTAACTGTAATTTTGATCTGATTTGCAATCCTAATGGAAAAAACAGTGAGGTGTGGATTTTTGCTCTTCCCATACTGCCAGAAAGGTGTTAACGCTGTAGTCACGGGAGGTCAGAGCATGCTGTGTATCACTGGTATACCGTGATGTGGTCTAAAATCCTGTTGCTCTTTTGTATTGAAACTCAACACGGGTCTCTGCTGTTTCATGTCACAGTGCAATGCAATTCTAAGGTACAGTAATGTGAGTTTTAGATCTCATGTAAAACAATTATTAGCATCTAAAAAGCAGTTACTCTTCTAATCTAGTGACTTATGTGGTAGGGCACTTAAAGTTCAATAGAAGTTACAACTGCAGTGAAATTCAACAGGTTCCAAGTGAAGGTAGTCCCTCTCTTCCTGTGGAGAAACTGGTGAAAGTGAGCTAGGTAATCCTGCTTTCATTACCAAGAAAGCTACCTTGAATTACCTCATATTAACGTCTGCACATGCTAATGTATATAAATAGTGCAGATCTGCTGATGCATGATAAATTCTTCATGTTTCAGAGTTCCTTATTTGAAATGTTTTCCATTGAAATGTCTCAGTGAAATAATTGCAAATCAGAAAATCTTTATTTTGCTACAAGAAAAGTTAAGCATTATGTTTCATCTCATTCTACTCCCCAGTGAGTTCAGTGGATTACTTTACTAATTTTTTTAAAATGCTCTTTAGAGTAGTCAGTTCATTATGATGGTCTGTATTTTGTTCAACAGGGCATGTTGATTATGTTCAGAATGGAAGAGAAATGGAAATGACTGGCCTTTGTTTTGGCTCAGGGTGAAGTGAAATCTTCCTGTATTTCTGGTTCTCACTTAGATAATTGCTACACTTTATTTCCTTAAGGACACTGAGATATTTGAGTGAGAAGTACTGTGGAAGTGTGCGCTGTTGTTATATTTTCATTAGATACTGGCTAAGCATCAGTCAATATAACTCAGTAATGTACAGTATCACAGAACACTTGAGCAGCATGAGACAAATGACGCTATTTTATGAGAGTATCAGAATTATTTTAATCTTTGTTGTTTGTTATGAGAAGGGTTTACTTCTAGTTTTCACTTGCTTGGTGTTTTTTTAACTCTTCTATCTGAAGTTGGCTTATAAATTGTCTTTTTAATGTATATTTTACTCTTGTTCTGTATCCTGCTGGGCAGTACTGAAAGAGATGTATATTTTTTAGCATTATTGGCTTTTTTTCCTTATTTCTCCCTGTGGAGAGGAGCCCTTACATAAATTATTTGGGAATTTTTTGTCCACTGTTAACTCTTCTGTGGTTGTGCCAGTTCAGACATATACAGGGACATGCTTTAAGC
>JANHGN010019172.1:10706-25047 GCA_024605025.1 Megaceryle maxima | reverse complement strand
TTTTAAATTCTTTTTTTTTTTTTTTTTTTTTGTTTTGTTTGTTTCACTGGAAAGGAAAGAAAGATGCTCAGTTTTAAACGTTAAAGTGTACAAGTTGCTTTGTTACAATAAAACTAAATGTGTACACAAAGGGACTGGTTGGTCTTCACTGAAAGAAAGCTTAACAACCTGTTTTAGAACTTGCTTGTATTTTCTCGGCATTTTTGGGGGTGTTTGGTCAGCATTTATGTAGTGCAATGCAACCCTCTGGTTGTGTGGACTGATCATCAGTTCATTTCCACTATTTCAGTACTTGTGAAATGTTTCGGTTGGTAGTTGCTACTGCACGCTCCATTTCTTGAATTATCTGACTCTGTAAAGGCAGGGCTGTAGGTGCCTATGCCTTGTGTGAGGACAGAGGTTTATATCTCATGTTTTGCAAAAAAGAAAAATCTCTTGATTCCTAAGGTTATTTTTAAGTAGTAATTTGCAGTACTGTATCTCCATGAAATTAGTTTGCATTAAAATACCATGCAAGCTCAGAACAAAAAGACTAAGGGGTCTTATAGTAAGATTTTGATGTTTTTCTAAGTCTTTTCAGTTGAAAATAAATCTTTAAGTGCAAGATAATTTGGGGGCTGTTTTGAAGCAAGATTCTTAGTGAAGCTTGTGTATAAAGAGTTGCTACTTTACTGCTTTCTTTCCTTGGTAGCAGCATGTATATATGCTTTAGATATACTGTATTCTTTCATTTCAAGAGACTGCATTTCAGTAGCTTGTAACAATTTCACATAGAGGTCATTGGTACTGGTGTTCCACAAAGTGTAATGAAAGTTGTTTTAACATGCTGTGCTTTTGAAATATTTAAAAAAAAAAAAAATGTTGTATCAGCTAATCTAAAATTCAAACAGCTAGTTCTCTTTGGATGTGTAGAAAAGATTGTCTTCTGGGAAGACTTGCTGTTATATTCTCTGATTCCTTTTCCTCACTGAATTTGCTATAGTCAAATTCAGCATTTTTTGATGTTTAAGAATACACTTAGAACAAGATTAATCTCAATTTGAGACGTGCCCAACATGTGTGAGGGAAACATTCTGACCAGCTTGGGATTCAACCCAGTTATCAGAGACAATACAACGTCCAGTCTGCATGTGATCAGTGCAAAAATAAAGCAGCCATTTACTTTACTCCATCTCAACAAAAGCTTCTGCTATCCTGCTTGCAGAGCGAAGTCAAATGTTAATTAGTAATGGTTTCTTACCATCTAGAGAGAGAAGGAGCAAAACCTATGAAGTCTGTAATTTTTAGATTTTTTTCATTTGATTCCTTTTTGTTGTAAGATTGCTTCCTGTTGTGGTAGAGGGTCAATGTGCTATTACTTGCCATGATGCCTCATTACTTAATTTCTATGTAGTCCTAATTGATTGTAGTTCTTCAAGGAAAAGATTTTTTTTTTCTTTTTTTCCCAGTCTTTGATGCTTTAGGAAAAATACCGTGCCATTGTTGTTACACCCCTGTTGGTTACTAGCAGAAAAACCTGTAAAAACTGTTTTGAAAGTAATCAAAACTTCAAGTTCTGTGAAGTCGAATGCCATGAACAAGAAAACAGTCTGGATAATTAAGTGCTACTTCTGAGATTTTTCTTGCACATCTAGGATTTTACAGGATGCCAAAACACTCTTGCTCTACTGTATTGATAATACTGAATTTCCTGTGAAGCTTAAGGGTTTACTCCTGACAATGGCTAATGAGTAATATGCTAAAAGAATAAACCATATTTGTTATGTGTAATCTTAATTTATTTTTTTTCCTAGCAATTGGAAGTGAGTAGGGATTAACACATTTCTCTGCAACATTGAAGATATACTGGAGATGGTCATCATGTGCTCCAGCTGTTCACTTAAATGTCTAATTTGGCTGAATATATGTAATAGGTGTTCATATTTACTTGATTTAATGTGTATATGCATATAAAGAGCATTTAAAGGTAGATATCCACCTTGGATGAGAATGGGAGATTCATTCTTATTAAATATCTATGTGTCTCATTAATTCCCCATTGGGGCTTGAGCTCCTCACATTCAGTTAATCCTGGGGAGTGAAATTTGTCACAGGTGGAAGCTGAATTCAGGACTTGGGGCCTGAATTTCCAGGGTTAGAATATAGAGTTGGCAATTTAATGAAGGTGAAGGTACTGTGCTGGAGCTGTATGACTTAAATGACTCCAAGGTTATTTTTTATTTTAAGTTTGAAGTCTAATTGCTATAAAATGGAATCTTGTGTCTGTAATTTGTAGTGCCAAAGGAAAGCAAACGCATCCATGTGTGTATAAAAACAGTTAGAAAGGTTTGGGTTTTTTTTTTTTAAACATTATCTGTGTGCTTACTCATACTTGTCAACATAGTTTTGATCCCTGTAAACAAGCATTCTCTCAATGGATTTCTCAGTCATTTATGCCGTTCATTTGAAGCTGTAAGTTTCTCTTTGTACCGCACTCTCAAACAGGTGCATAGTACTTTGTTTATTGGATACTGTTCCTGGATTTTGAAGCCATGCTTGCTTTTTTTTTTTTTTAAGAGACTGAAATCAATGAAATAATTTCTCTGATGTACCTTCAAGCTATCCTTCTATTTGAAGGAATTAAAGTACATTTAACTGTTACTTAATGTTACCATTTCTAAGAGTCTTTTTCAAAAGAATTAGTTGTTAGTCCTAAACTCCGCATGATAGTGCTCGCTTCTCTTCTCTGGGTAGCAGGTGCCCAGTGTGGTAAGAGTGACAGCAGCTCACCGGTGACTGGTACAAGGTGCTTGCTTCCTCTAGGGAACAGATTTATGCTTAATCTCTTGCCCTCTCCCGGATTAAAAATGGAAACTTCTAAGACTTTTCTCTTGTCACCTCCGCTGAGGGAAGGTGTTCTAGTGCCAGAGTCCTTTCAGACACGACTCCCTCTGCCTGCTAAGGAGCCTTAGCAGAGCCGTTTGGACTCGGGTCCGTTTGCACCGTGCCGCCGGGACCTGCTACCGGCAGGAGTTCCGCAGCACCCGACACCGGCTGTGGCAGCCTTCCTCCCGGGTGCTCCTGCCCGCTGACCCGGGACGGGTATTCCCTGGCCGGGATGGAGCGTAAAATGCGATAGCTGGCCAAGGTGAAAGGCGCAGGGCTCCGGGAAGTGAGGGCATCCTTCCCCTGCCCTTTTAAATGCTGGCAAAAGGGTGAGAGGCTTCCCTGGAGCCGTAGCTCATCTCTAAGACGGTGCCGCACACGCCCCTTCTCGGGTTTAGCGGGGGACCCGGGCTGCCGGTTCAAGGGCTGGGGATGTCTTCACGGGATGCTGCCATGGCCGGGAGCCGCCCGAAAAGACCCCCCACAGCTCGGTCCCGGGACCAGTCACATGCTCCCCTTTCCAGGAGCCGCAACTGGAGGGCTGGGCCGGGCCCGGGAATGTCCCCGGCACCTGGTGGAGTTGTGCCCTGCAGGATCCTGGAAGGGCTGGCCAGGCACATCGTGCTCCCAGCTGGGACACTCATCTGCCCGTGGGACAGAGGCTGCCGAGTGGGCAGGAACTGATGCCGTGCTCTGCCCCCCTCTATCCACCGGATTTGCAGGGAACAGCTGAACTGTGCCCATGGGATGGGCTGAGGCCCCAGCTGGGATGCTGAAGGCCAGGGACACCTCTGACCAGGGGAGGTGGAGGGTGGCTAAGCCGGAGGACGTGTCCTCCTCACACCATGGATCACCCATGTTCTGACGACCAGCCATCAAACAGCTCCATCCCTCATTTAGCCAGATGGTCCTCGGCCAACGGCTCCGGGTCCTCAGGCTCCCTGAATTTCTCTCTCAGCCCTCACCTGGGGAGTATGAGACCTGCAGGAAAGGCTTCTGCCCCCATGTGAACCCCAGGGACAGTAAGCTAAGCTAAGTAAGTTACGATCATCGCCAAGGGCTCCCACCAAACCTCTCTCCAGCTAACTGAACCAAAGACAGCCCCTGTTTGATGGGACAGGTTTTGTCCCCAGAAGGTACGTTAGTGTCCCTGCTCCCCTGAAACTCAATCCACACCTACTAGTCTGGCTTTCCATTTCCACTGAATTAAGAATCTAATTAAAATAATTCTTTGAACACTAAGCAGAGACTGGACCATGTTACAAAGAGCAGCAGGTTTCAGAAGGGTTTCTATTAATGCAAAGCACTTGTTTTATTAACAACAGGAGCATGTTCAAAGGTTTTCTAGGTTTAAGGCTTTATTAATTCATTGCAGTTAAGCTAGATTTAAATTTTAGATTTTCTGGTGATTTACTGATTATTCATTTACAAAATGCCTATGCTAGAAAAACTGTTCTAATTAAATAAAAGGAAAACATTTCTGTTTATTAGTACATTTCTAAATTTGTATGTGGGAATACTATCACCTCCAGATGCCTTCTGACTCAAAGCTGCGCGTTACTCCAGAACTGAAAAAGCATTGTAGTGCAATAATAATGTTATGTAATACTGCTGAGGAGGGATCTCACAAGTGGTGTTCTTTAGCACCTGGAAGCAATAAGTATCTTCTTCACTTGCTTTAAACCCTTTGGCCCATGACATACTGTGTCTCCGTTCTGTGGGACATGATGGCAGTACGGCGGGTTTTTGCTCATGATATAGCTGGGGGATTGCTGCCAGCTTTGCCAAAGGGTTTGGGCTATTATATTTTTTTTTTCTCAAACATTCAGCAGAAACCCCAGATCTGACATGTAGAGGGGCACTTCTGCTGAGAAATAGTCAAAACCAGCACTGGAGACCCTTGCAGGGAAGCGTCCTATCTAAAGGAGAGTTGCAGTTTGCTTGTTCCCCTACAAACGCCAATCACGAGTCACTCTGGAGAACAACTGGAAATCACCTGATCGGCGGCAAACTGGGCCCAGATTGGGGCCGCCGCAGAGATTTTTCCCCCACAGCTCCCAGAGGTGTCAGGGACGAAGTGGAGCCCGACTCAAGTTCTGTCACTCTCCATGTCTCCGTAACGTCCCTTTAGCGCGTACGCACCATTTTTATGCCTATAAAGGACCCCCTAAAGCTTCTCCTTCCCCAGCAGCCCGACGCGGAGGGCGATGTCCACGCTGGGAAGCGGGAGGTACCTCAGTCTCCTCAGTGTCCGGCCTGTCGCGCCTCTCCTTCCCGCCGCCATCCCGGTCGCGCTGCGGGACATCGCCGCCAGCTCGCAGGTTGCGCATTTCCCCTCAGGGCGGGCGAAGGCAGCCGGACGACCTCCTGACAGGGGCGGGAGCCTCGGCTGCCTGAGGACCCTGCGGGGCCGGGCCGGGGGGCGTGTGGGGAAGGGGAGGCTCTCCGCTCCCTGAGGGCCGCCCGCCAGCGGCTCTCCCGGGCCCGCACCCCGCGAGAGGGCGCTGGCGGCGACCGGCCGCTTCCCGGGAAGGCTGAAGTTTGAAAAAGTGCCGGTTGCTGGCGGTGCCGTACGGAGCAATGGCGGCGGGGACCCCGCAGGTAAGCGCCGCGCCCAGGGCTCGGAGGGGTCGCAGCATGGCGGGCAGGGTGAGCATCGCCTGAGGCGAGCAGGTTCCCCCGTCCTAGACGGCCCCATTCGCCTTCTTGGGGTCCCTAAAGGGTGGAGTGACCCCCCCCCCCTTTCCATCCTCTCGCCGGGGAACTGCGGTTCCCTGCTCCGCCGGAAACCCCCGGCCCGGGAGAGGGGATGGCGGGGGGTGGGGAGCCGGGCTTCCCGCCGAACTCTTCCCCTCTGGCGGTGGCCGCGCCCTGGGATGGTGAGAGAGGCTTGTGCGAAGCAGGTGGGATCCCCTAAAAATATCCCTTCTCGCCTTGGGGAAATGGGGTTTGGGCCAAGTTGGTGCCCTCTGAGGAAATCCCCTCTCGGCGTCGAGGGGGTGTGGGAGGCGAGGCGGCTGCTGGGGCTGGCACACGGGAGCCGGGGGAGGGCAGCCAGCCTTCGAGCTGGGAAAAACATTCCTTTCTGGATGTGAGGGAGATGCCCTGCCCTGTTTCCTTCACGCGTTTCAAGCCTAATCTGGGAAAAAAGCGAATGGAGGGACCAGCATAGAGAGCGCTCGCAGCCAGCACTGCTGCCCAGCTGCGCTCTCCCCATCTCAGTGCCTCCAAGGCTCAGTGCTCTCCACCCTCACTAAGCCTTCTTGCACAACTCGGAGTTGGAAAAAGGGCTGGCTCCAGAAAGGATTGCAAGTGCCTTTTTCCTAACCTTGCAGTGGCTCTTTCTCATAAAGAGTGAATGGGGTTAGCGTGTCTGTCCAACACAGGCCTCATCCCAACAACACAGAGTTGCTGTGAGAGATGAGGTTCAAAATGTCCTGGTGAACACCTGTGGTCTGCAGGAGGGGCTGGTCTCCATCGCTAACTCTTTAAAGCAAACTGGAAATCAGTTTCTGTGTCAGTGGTGAGACTATAAAGGCTGGGTGTGCTCTGGGCTTTGTGCTGGTGGAGCTTGTTGCCAAGCTAGGCATAACAACGGAAGGATGGGATCTCCCTGGGCTGCAGCCCAAAAGACTAAGTGCAACTTTGATACTGCTGAGATTTTTTTCTAGTTAGGGAGCAGTCTAGACTCTTCGGTATGATGTGAGTCCAGCAGTAGCCCCGAATGAGTTCCAGAAATCCCACTCTAAGTACCAAAAGTGAGCTAATTTGAGCTAGCTTGGATATTTCTCTGCAAGCTCTAAGTGTGTTTCGGGATTGCATTGGAGACCTACCCAGAAGGACTGACCTTCCCTGGGAACCCAAGAACAGCTGCAGCACAGGCTGTGGCAATATCCTGACACCCCACCACAATTCCTGAGTCAGAATGCAAAATGGATTGACCCAAACTCAATTTCAGCTTTCCCATCCTCCTCAATAATAAGAGTATTTTATCTTCCTGGTGCAAAGTGTCAGTGTTGTGTCCGTCTTTGATCCATAGATTGGAAGAAGGATCTGATAAAACATACCATGTTTACATTCTAAATATAATTAGAAAATTAGCATGGTGGATTAACTGGTATTCAGAGTAGCTTTAGGCAGAGAGTGGTGCCATGTGGAGGAAAATTGACCTGAGAGCTGTCCAGAGGGTACCCATTCTCTGAATCAGTAGCCAGGTCTCTGTATTCAGTACCCTGTGTCAGCATTACTCTTGCACTGCTACGTATTCCATTGCTCTGAGCAGGTCCAGGAGGTAGATTGCTTATGCTCTTTTGTATAGAAAATAAATTTGTGTGCTTTTTCTAATTATTTAAATGAGAATTGAACCAGCAAGCTCCTTTTAGTGACTTGCTACAGACTGGATAAAGAGTTTTCTGATTTTCCAGTTCAGAGCTGGTAAAGGTTGCCTGTGACTCAGGAACTCCATGATTCAAGTTCTTCCTCACAAAAGTTTGGATGTTTTTCAAAGCTCTGGCTTAGATCCTGGCTTTACTAATTGGGCGAGAACTTCCTGGAGTCAGGATGTTAATCTGAACCTTTTTGTTTTGTTACCAATCTGAACAACTCCTATTTTGGCTATTCTGTTGCAGACCCAACTTGGTTTTAGGCCAACTTTAAAATAGTTGGGTTGGGTTTTTTTTGTTGTTGGTTTTTTTCTTTTTTTTTCTTTAATGATTTTGCTGTTAGACTGAAATAGTGGCAAAAACTGATTGAGGATGTTTGCTTGGATCTTCAAGGCGCATAACAAAATGTACCAAGAGGATCAAATAATTGTTTCTGTGTGACTGGCATAGGCTTTGGATGCACAGCACGCTCTTAAAGTGCAGTAACGAGTAACGCAAACCCAGTGTGGTTTATTATTGGAAATGTGGTCAACCAATTAAAGAGTGTGAAAGCAGCTCAGGATTCCTTTCTGCCTTCAGTCACTGACGTGCTGGGTGACAGTGTAGTGGAGCTTGACTGTGCAACTGTTTCTTTTGCATTTAAGCAGGGAGTATGATGAGTTGTTAATGTTAGGTTATTAGTATAATAATTGCTCTGAATGCCTTAAAGCCAGTCTTTCTGTTGAAGAGCAAAGTATAACCTCTTGCTCAGATCTGTAACGGTGTTGGGTAGCATCCATCCTCGTGGTTGAGGCTTTTGTAGCCTCTCTGAGTCCAGAACTTAGTTGGTCAGGGAGAGGTACCTGTGCTGCTACTGCCTGTACCATGTAAACACGGCATTTCTCTCCAGAGCTGTTGATGAGGCGTATAATCACTAGAACAAATAGTATGGAAAATAATGTAAAACAAAGCCCAGAACAAGCTTAAATGCCACTAATGCAACTCAGTCAATATTTTAAAGCAGCTTTACTGGCTGTAAATCAGTCAGAATAGATTGAGACAACAGTCTGGTTCCTCTTTCAGCTGCAGCAGAAAGTTCACTGTACTCTTTTACTTGCTCATTTGTAGAAACAGCTGTAGATTTTACATTTTTCTTCCTCAGAGGTAACAGATGAGAGTTGATGTGTGCTTGTGGCCTTCCTAAAAAAGCTCTAATAGGTTAATTGAGCTGTGTCTTTGAGCCATCAGTGTCAAGATATTCAGATAAATATCTATCTACTACATTGTACTAGTGAAAGTTAATGTTGATCAGAACAAGGGCACATCTTGTTTGGGCTTTGATACTTGGAGAACAAAGATAGGTGTGGACATTAACTAACGAGGAGATAAGTAAGGTGAAGGTTTTTCTCCATTATGGTTTAAAACCAAATGAAGGCATGTTAAGATCTAAGTTGTGTTCTGTTCTCTGACATTTAAGTGTAGGTCTGGTCTTCTTGAATATTTGGTGAAAAGACGGCTTTAGAATTTGTGTGAACCAGTTTCTAAATAAAATGGAGTAGAATCTTATGAGGGTATTGCTGTATTGTAAAACTGTGTTATCCCTGAAATCCTCTTGCCCAACACTGATTACAGGGCAGCTGTCTCTTGCAGCTGAGCACTGGTGTGAACTTAATGGATCCAAGCTTCCAGCAAAAACTGGAGGGTGAGAAGGAACTACTTCGCCGTGCTATACAGAAAGAACTGAAGATTAAAGAGGGAGCAGAAAACCTGCGCAAAGCGACAACAGACAGAAAGAATCTTGTTCATATAGAGCATGTGCTGAAATCTTCCAACCGAAAACTGGAGCAGCTGCATTGGGAACTTCAGGAGCTTAATGCAAGGATTGTTATAACAGACAAAGAGGAGAGTAAGGCAGGTAGGTCTTGGGTCATAATTGACAGGAAAAATCTGTAATAGTGCTTCAATATTTATAGATATTGAACTTAATTTTTCCTGTTGAGGGCTCAAAAGTAGTGGGAGTTTCTTCTGTTGGTATTTAGCTGATGAAGTGATCTATGTAGTAAAAAGTTGAGAATGAGGCAATAAAGGTGAAAGGAGGCAACAAGAGAGATCAGTGTAGGGAGAAGACTGGCTGAGAATCCTGGGCATGGGCAATATTCAGGAGTAGGCTGTAGGTGAAATTGAAGAGATTTGAATAGTGCTTCTGGGCAGTTGAACATCCAAGTATCTTACAGGATGAATGAGTATAAAATTGGAATTGTGCTTGTTAGGACAGGCTCACTCATAAACCAAGAAATACGTACAGATATAATCTTGAGCTTCATTTTTGTTTTCCAGTCAGTTTTGTAGACAGGACCTTTTTGTACCTTATTTTATAGTCTAACCTTCATTTATAGAGTCACACATCTATAAGTCAGTGAAATGACATAGGAAAAGATGACTAATGGTATCGATTGTATTGTCTGTGCAGATGGATCTGTATCTCCAGATCCTTGTCTCTGGGAAAGAAACCCGGATCCCATGGCAAGGAAGGTTGAAGCTCTGAAAAAGCAGCTGCAAGTTGAAATAAAAGTGAAACAAGGAGCTGAGAACATGATCCAAATGTATTCATCATCCAAGGTAATCAGGAATGAGCAACCATTTGGGAGCACGGATTCCTGGGTCTTACACAAAACCCTCTCTCTGGTAATTGGTGTGTGGAAGAAATTAATTTGCAAAGCCTGCTTGACTGAATCCTACCTCTGCATTTTGGATCTCAACATAGTGACAGCACATTGTGTTTCCGCACAGGACAGCCAATACTGCAATGGTGCATTAGACTTACTGCAGTGTGTTACAGATTTCAACAATTTAGCAGGAATCAAAGAGGAATTGGCTGGCATATGTTTCATTTGCCAAGAACTTAATCCAATCTATAATTACTGGATGTTAGGAAAAGGGCTTTCTGAAAGTGTAGTTTATTCTGCTTTGGCCTGTGATGTGGTTGCCTGTGCCTTTTTCTGAAGCTTCTGGTGGTGATTGCTGTGAGAGGGGACTTATTAGAGCAGACAGATGGGCATAGTTTGGCAGTTTTGATCCTTTTGGCAGTTCTGATATGGCAGATGCTTCTGGTTTTGAATGTTGCTTAGTGGTATTAATGATCGAGTTGGGAATCATGTTATTTTAACTTAGTCATGTAAATCCTTCTGTAGTCTCAGTGGGAAGTGCTGGGTACCTAGAGAGTGCTCATAGTGACTCTAGCTTAGAGGCAGATTTGAGACAGAGGAAAATAGCTCATAGGAAGTGGTGTGGTAGAATTGCTATTTCTAGAAAAAGTTTCAAGCCTGGGAAGGTAGTGAGGGTGGTATAAGAGCTACATTCAGTCACTGACTTGAGCACAGAAAGTTAAAAAAGCATTGTTATTGTACATCGAGTTGGTTTTTGATATCGCTAGGTTGTTTGGGGATCCCACTCTTTGAGTTTAGTATAATTGTATTTAAAAGCCAAAGTAATTAAAAAAACCAAAATTTAAAAAAGCAAGCTTATTATGAAGCTTAATTCAGCTGGACCAGCAGTGTAGCAGCTGGTGATATTTTTATTTGTTCAAAACCTCTGCTCACAAAACGCTGTAAGCATAGTAACCAGTGAACCACAAGTCTCAGTGACTGCAAGGTTTGGTATTAACTGGACATGTCCTTGACCTGTCCTGTCCCTCTACAAATGGAGATAGGCATCTCAAAGTCCTTGATCCTCAGTGGTTTCTCCTTTACATGACTGCTTCTGTATGCCACTTCAGAATCATTTATCACCCTTCTTGGAGGTACCGCTTCATCCTTATATGTGAACACATCATCGTAATCCATTTTTAATGAGCATGGGTCTCTCTCTGCATAAACTTTCTTTTTGGCAGGAGCGGAAGCTGCTGGCTACAGCTCAGCAGATGCTTCAGGACAGCAAGACAAAGATTGAAATAATCCGCATGCACATTGTGAAAGTATCTCAGTCAGCAGGAGGGATGGAAGAGACAGTGGATCCAGCAGGTAAGGTGTTTTAAATAACTGATACAGCTCAGAACAGATGCAACCAGAGCCCTGAGATCCAAAATACTCCATCAGTTTTCATCCTCACCGTATTTTATCTCTCAAATGGCCAGTGAGGATGGGGACCACCATCAGTGCTTCAGAGCTGCGTATTGAGGAGTTGAGACATCACCTGCGCATTGAAGCTGCTGTAGCTGAAGGGGCAAAAAATGTGCTGAAGATCCTAGGAGGGAGTCGGGTACAGGATCGCAAGTTTTTGGCTGAGGTAAGCACTTTTTCAGGCCTTCTTGAGAGGGTGGATTCATGTCTCAGTGTTACTGAATTAGCATGAATGAGTAGAGTTAACTAAGAATTATTAATTTGGGAAGTTCCTGTCTCTCTGTGAGGACAGACTGATTTGGATCACTTTCCATTCTAGCCATAACATTCCTTACACTGATGAAATTTCTCAGGAACATCAGAAGTAACACTGATAGGGTGGTCAGGATCTGTGGGAAAGTATTTCCTCTTGTTCCTTTATTATTAAGATGTTATCTAGTTTGGTTTTTTTTGTTGAAGCTTACTCTAGTGGTTCATAAAGTAATAATTGTACCTGGACTGGGGATGTACATTGAAAATTTCTGCCTGTTTTCTGTTTTACTTTATATTGCTAGGCTCAGGGCCGTTTGCAAGAGTCCTCTCAGAAGATTGACCTGCTGCGCTTGTCCTTGGAACGTCAGCTTAGTGAGCTTTCCCCTGATCACCCAAAGAGAGCACTCATCAAGCAGGAACTAGTAAATACTTCCTCCCTGGGAGCTCAGCATGGCAGCATCCAACCCACTTCAGTCATCAAACCTACAGCCCTTACAGGTACATAAATCCTGCGCGGCATGTTGTCATGAGATGGGCAGAGGGAAAATGAAGAGCTGCCTTTCATCTTGCCTCTTGTTATATGGGCACTTGATTTTCTAGGATCTGGACTTAAATCTTCTAGGCCCAACAGAGATTTCTGATCATAAGGATTTGCAGTCTAATAAATAGTCTGGGGTAGAATTGAGCTATTAACGAAGAAATCACGAATCTGAGAAATTCTTGGACCCCTGTGAGGACAGGCTGACTGGAGTTACTTTATCTTTTACATATTAATGATTTTTTACTCTCCTGAAATTCCTCAGGAACATTGGAAGTGAGACTGATGGGGTGTCAGGATCTATTGGAAAATGTTCCAGGACGTTCCCGAATGACTAGTTCTTCTCCCATCTGTGGCAGCCCAAGTGATTTGAGGTCCTTTTCCCGAGCACGAGTTGGCCTGGGCATCCATAGTCGTAGTGTTGCAGGGAAGTACCTGCGGAATGAAGAGCCATGTAGTGAGTATGGGGTTCTCTGTTGAGAACTCACTGTGTGAGTCTTATGGGAGCATGGGGGCTTCTCATCACGGTACCAGCTTAGCCTGGTATGAGTGTAATTATAAGAAATGTGGTTTCTGAGAAAGAGTGAATTGTTGGTCCTCCTCGTACTCTCCTGGAAATAGCATTTGATTGGAATATTCACTTCCAGCACGAGAGATTTTCTTTGGTATAATGTTATAATCCATGTTTTCACCTTGGTCCAGATGAGATCCTTGCTGTGCTCAAAGTGGACAATAAAGTGGTTGGCCAAACAAACTGGGGACCAGTTAATAACCAGGCATGGGACCAGAGCTTTGTCATTGAGCTGGACCGGGTAAGTCTGCCCCAGATTCCTTGGGGTGTTGTATTTGTTTTTCCATTTCACCTTACCTGATTTGCTCATTTAGCTGCCATTCCACTTCATCCAGCTCTGTCTTGCTGCTGTCCCCATGCGTCCTTTTCTAAGCCCTTTCTCTTGGTCTTCCCCTGAAGGCAGCACGTCTCTGGCAGAGAATCAGGCTGAACAGCATCTGTTGTCCTTCTCTTCTTAGCTAAGCAGTTTTATTTCATCTTAGCAGCAAAGTGGTGCTCTCAGGCATTTCTGAAATGGGGAGCCAAGGCAGCCATCTCCAAGAGGGTCTGTAACTAAGAAGATCTGAAAACCTCAGAGAAAGCAGGGAACAGAAGGATTAAAGAAGTTTCTTATGCATACTGTTTGTTGTTTGGGGGTTTTGTTTTATTTTATTTGTTTGATGTTTTTTGGTTTGGTTTTCTTTTTTTACAACATCATGTGTGTGCCATTTCCAGAGCATAGGGCATATGTAACTCTTCTGCTTTGTTTGTTTTGTTTTGTTTTGTTATGCTCCCCCACCATTCACCCTTCCCACCAGTCTCGTGAGCTAGAAATTGCAGTTTATTGGAGAGACTGGAGAGAACTATGTGCAGTGAAGTTTTTACGTTTGGATGATTTCCTTGATAACGAACGTCACGGGATGTGTCTCTCACTGGAACCCCAAGGAATGCTTTTTGCAGAGGTATAAATGTAAGCTTTGCTTCTTTTTCAGAGAACTGTCTGTTTAGGTTGCCTGCCCTGAAAGCAGTTGTTCAACCCAGGATGCAAGGAGTGGAAGGAGCAATAATCTAGAAGGGTAGAATGATACTTGAAATCCTTTTGCATCAATATCATGTAAAAGAATGAGGAAGAACATCCTATAATAGATGTACACACGCCATAGCCTGGAGTGACTCTTCAGCTGCTCTGCTGTAATTATATGTGTGTGTGCTGTGAAATCCATTGGGTTTTATTTGCTTTCATTATGAGTCATCGGTGACACTTTAATTAAACACATGGCTTAATGGTCAGAATTGAATCACAGAGACTGTAGAATCAGAGAACTAAATTCCCTCTGGACATGCTTATTTTATCATCTTTCTGAGACTAATAATAGTTTGAAGTACCATCAATGAAGAGATCATCCAGATAATCCCTTAAAAGCCACAGTACTTTCTCCTTCATGTTGTGAGGAAAGTTCCTGTGGTTATCTTTTCAAAAGCAGTATCTTGACCTCATGTACCAAAATTTAGCTCCTCTCCCTGCTGTCTTGGTTTTTGTGTGTTTGGTTTGTGGAGGTTGTCTTTCAATTTTTTGTTTTGGTGTGGTTGTTTTTTTTTTTTTTTTTTTTTTTTTTTTTTTTTTTTTTTTTGTTTGTTTGTTTGGTTTTGGTTTTGT
>JANHGN010019172.1:0-10606 GCA_024605025.1 Megaceryle maxima | reverse complement strand
TTAGAATAATTTTATTTGGGATATGAATTGGTTTTAATTCTGGGGATTTTCTGCATTTCAGAAAATTCCAAGATGTAAAACCCCAGTTGAAGTAAACAGGTGTTTAGAAGGTGAAGCAAGAATAACACAGTCTGGAGTCTATGGGAGTGACTCCTCACTTACCAGACAGATACAAATGGAGAAGCTGATGAGAGCAGGCACGTGTGTAAGTTTGTGTTCACAGTGTACATGACGAATCCTGACAAATCCCTTTTGCTTCTCTAACAGGTGATGTTCTGTAATCCGGTCATTGAGAGAAAGCCAAAATTGCAACGACAGAAACTCATTTTCCCCAAACAGAAGGGTAAGCTGTGGGAGAACTGCCTGCTCACTCTCAAGGGTGTGTAGGTGAGGCAGGGGTTTGCACAAGCAGGCTGGCAGGCCTGAGACATTAAAATGCTTTCTAATTACTGCGTGTAAGTAGATGTTTTATTAGAGTGTGAATGTTCAGTCACAAAAGGTGCAGGCAGCCTGGCTGCAGCACGGTGTGTAATGCGATACTGCCGTGGTGTTTCTATTCACAATTAAGGTTATTAGGAAGATATAATTACTAGTTATTTAACAGACTTTTTAGCAATATCCAGGAATCAAGCTGTACTAATTAACCAGTAATGCAGTTACTGATGAAGGGATATTGGAAGGTTTTCTGGTAAACTCTGGATTATAAAAAAGTGTGTCATGAACAGGCTGCTGATGGTCTGTCAGTCTTTAGAGCTGGCATCTCAGATTAGTAGCTTCAGGCCTGGGATTACTTGCCTACTTCCTTCTTGTGCAAGACTTTACTGAGAACTTCTGGCAGTAAAGATAAGGGAGATTTTATATTTTTATTCTTCAAGAAGTAGTAAAAATAATAAATATCCCAAATGTTTTACGCTCAAGATATTTTCAGAAACTCTACTAACAGACTGCATGATTAAAGTGCAGTGTTGAACTAGAAGAAAACGTGACTTTAAAATAAAATCCATTTTTAATGTTTTAAGCAATTTCTACTTGAGGATTGTTAAGATATTATATGGAGCTGTACTTAGGTGAAATAGTAGATATCTTTCACTGTTGTAATCATTAAACTTTCTTCCCTGAAAAAAAGCCCATTCTCCCTAGGGTGGGCTACTTTTTTTGAGTAATCCATGGGTGTTTGGGTGAAAATTATAATTTAACAGTATGTGAGATTGTAATGTGGGCATTGTAATCTCACTGATGTTTTGACTCTGACCCTTCCAGGGAAGGAATTTCTCCGAGCTCCTCAAATGAACATAAATGTTGCTGCTTGGGGTCGCCTGATGATGAGCCTCCTCCCTCCGTGTAGTTCCATAAGCACTCTGAGTCCCCCGCTTCATGATCCCATTCACACAGACTTCTCTCCAGTTCCCCCACAAAGTCACGTTGATTCAATGTCCAAATTGAGTAGGTAAGTCACATTCTGAGTGTTGCTGGATGACACTCTGGAGTGGGTGTAGGGTAGATTTTATAATTCTGTTGCACCTTAATAAGGTGGAGGAAGATACTGATGAGTAAAATAGATCTGTGGGACTTAATTCAGACTTTTAAGAAAAGCCAGTGCTGCTGGAAATGATGTGGGTTTAGTGGGATGTTCAGCACTCTGTGGCTAGCTCTGATTTATTGTTAGCGGTTGGACCGATTTCCAGAATTGCTGTCCTAGCAAGCAGTGTGTTCCAGAGCCAGGGGAACTTCAGCAGCTTTCTTTTCCTCTGCGGTAAGATCTGTGGGCATAAAAGTGGTGATAAGTAAATACTGCAATACGACTGGGAGGGGTGAGGCAGATTTTCAAAAGTTATTTTATATAAACAGAGATTGTACCGTTTCTGTGCTGTAAAGAAAAGAAAGTTCCACTCATTAAATGTCTTCACCACTTCAATGTCTTTAACTCTATGCAAGGTCACAGTGTGGTTGTTGTGGTAAAACACTCTTCTTTCATGAGGTTACGTGTATCTCAACCACTAGCATAATGTAGCACTCAGAAGGTACATAGCTAAGCTTTTAAATATGATGTAGAAGAAAATTCCTCCCAAAATTATTATTTTTTTCAAATGTTGGAATGAAGTTTTAGAGCATTATTAATTCCCTAAAAGAGACTATTCCTACAGATTCACAAGACCTAGAAAAGGGAAAAAAAAAAAAAATCCAGTCAGCTAGTGTTGTTGCTGTTAAAATCAAGACTTCCTTTAAATTCTCAATCATAGAGACTTATTTCTACACACATATGTTCCATTAATTTTATAGCATCAGAGAGCTAGTGTTGGAATGTGAGTCTAACCATCAGCAACTAGGGAGTCCCATTGTGCAGTGCATTGAACTGAACTAAACTTTGCTTCTCCAGCAGGGGTGGTACAGAGGTGTCTGAGCGCAGTGTCCTGCGCTGAGGCAATCTCCTTCACTTTTGTCTTACAGCTGCAGTGACTTTCCTGTGGCTAAGCTCACATTTGCTGATGAAGCACCAGCCAAACCTCCACGCCTTTTTCTGATGGCCAACTCCAAAGAATCAACACCGTCTCCTGTAGATTCTCCGGTAATCATCTGGGCTAATAGGGAGACTTTTCTGAGTTGGTTGGTATTCTATCAAGGACCTGGTCTATTTATTGGTTTATTACTAGATAAATTAACTAGGAGGCAAGTACCTCCTCCTTAGCTGCCTGAACTCCAGGGGTTTAGAGGCCAGTGAGATATTTTAGAATGGAATCTTCACAAAAGTGTTTTGCTTTTTTTTGCTTTTTTTTTTTTTTTTTTTTTTAATTATTATAAGTCGCTTTTCTTGGTGAAGCACAATGGGGAGGTAGGTGAGCACTGGGAGTTCAGGGCAAGAGTACAGAATGAGATGACCGCACAGAGAAAGCAGGGAAGGAGCATCAGCAGGCTTTTAGGACCAGCTGAAGTTCTTGGCCATTAAAGAAACTGGGCAAAACCAACAAGAGCTTTACTTTTCTGATAGGAAGCAATAGGAAAGTTGAGTTTTGAGTTATAATGGTTAATGACCTGTGTTCTACCACATCTTACCCTTTCTCATTTTTCTTTGGTGATAGAGGAAACAGTATTCTTTGATTAATGTGACTTTTTGGAACATGAGATGACATTTTCTACACTTTCATCCTACACTTTCAAAAGCATTTATTTTTAAGGGTTTGACCCCATCAAAATAATATTGTACGTGGGAATAGTTTTGCGTGACCATAGACAATCTGTTTTCATGCTGCTTCCTTCCAAGCAGAGGCAATGACCAAATGCAAGAACTTGTCTATGGTTATGCTGGATCATGACAGAGGAGGAAATTTGACTGTGGGTGTTCAGGTCTGACTTGGTGATTCTGGAGGGTGATGCACTGTCATTTTCTTTCTGTTTGTAGTGTCTGAAAAGGCTGCATATTGAGGAGAAGTCTTGCAGCTCTGCTATAACAGAATTTCCAATCACAGCATCTCCAAGGTAACTCTGGACAGCACAGACTATTGTGAGGCACTGGGCTGAAATTTTTTAGCCTAAAATTCTGCTCAACATATGCTTTGGTTTCTCAGCAGCAGACTCTTAGTGCTGAGTGTAGACAATACCATGAAAAGTCTGTTCTGAACTTTGTGCAAATGTCTGCTGTGACTGCAACGCTCAGCCTATCAATAGTCTGTACACTGCAATGTCATGGTTGACTTTAGTAGAAGGTAAAGTCACTTAACTGTCTTCAAGTGCTTCTCTGCATTTGAAGTTTTATGGTGTAGCTTATTTAGGTGTGTCTGCATTTTAAGTAATACACTTCAGAAACACTTGGCATCCCTCACACTCTTCTCTTTCTATTGATATGCAAGATACACTGTCTTTCATTATGCAGGGAGACATAAAACAGTAAGTTGTTTGTAGTCTGTGGCAGTTGTATATACACAATTTGTATGTAATGAGGATACACGGCAGTAAATATACCAAAATCAGAACAAGTAAAAAAAAAAAAAATACTACTGTTGAACAAATACTGTCTGAAAAAGCACAAATAGCAAAATCTATTGAAGTTGATGTTGCAATTCAGATCATAGAATTCTGTTCATGATTTCAGCATTGCTTTTGAGGGGTCCCATCTATAAAACCATGTAGTCAGGATACAGTCAGGCACCTACCAACCTCTCTGAGAAGGCTGAGGAAGGAGTTGAGTTCTTTGTGGGTGAATTACTTAGCTCTTCCTTTCACTTACTGGAGGAGTATTCAGTGTCTGCTGCCTTTTAAAGATGATCCTGGACTAAAGTGTTTAGGGTGTGGGTTGACTGGGGTTTTTTTGTTTGTTTTTTTTTTGGTTTTTTTTTTTTTTTTTTTATTCTTCCCAAGCAATTCTGCAGCCTGAGTTTCCTTGGTAACACCTTGTGGCTGACTTAACATTCTACAGCATCTCTTTATCCAGCTACTTTTTTTCCAGCAACATCTTATGTCTGTTGTTTCACTGTGTTTCATTTCCAATTCCTGTTTGGGAACTTCTCCTTCTGCCCTTGCCCTGCTAGAACTTGATATACAAGTTCACATCTAATTAACACAATTGCTGTTGAGCCTCCTGAAAGGAGCGTAGATAAAATTGAATTTTACTACCCCAAGGATGGGGGTGGAGGGAAACTAATCCTGTTATGGGAAGTAGCAGAGAGAGCAAGCCTTGGAGAGCAGAATTGGTGCTCCTGTTGCCAGCACAGATGGAAGTAAAGTTGCTGCTACTGGGAGCAGTTTCCTCACCTGCTCCTTTCTTCAGTGGCAGAACAGCAGCAGCAAGCATAAGTTTGCAGGATTTCAGCTTAGGTGAGGAATGGTTCACACAGCTGTTTGCCATACAAAGCCTCTTCCCCTAACACAAATACATGTTCCTTTGTTATCTGTTTCTGCATCTTTTGGGTATTGTCTCAGTGATTCTTCTTTGTTTGTCTGCAGGAAAAAGACAGTTCACCTTGAGGATTTTCACTGCATTGCTATGCTGGGACGTGGCCATTTTGGGAAGGTAATATAGAAGTGTACACTTTGTGGAGGAGAGCAGTAGGACTGTGGTTGTGAAGATGGGCCTCAGCCTCAGGGTCTGAAGAGAAACATTGCAATACAGAAAAGATCTGTTGCAATGCAGATATACAAAGTAAACCCAGCCCAACCACACAGGCAGCTGATAACTGTTAACAGTCAAATCTCCTGAAGGTTTGTGGCTTCAGAGCCTGGAGAAAACCATCCTGGGGGTGCTATGTCATTTTGCACAGCACATCATTACTATTCCTTTCACTATCATGGTGATCACTAGAGAAATAGCTCCATTCCCAATGACTGTGCATAGTTGCTTGCTATGAGAGCTCTGAGGTGCTCATAAAGCACTGGGCCAGCTGTGATACTGCTGTTATTGAGAAGAACATAACTCTCACTGACATCCTTCTGGACTGCTGCAGCTCAAGGAGCAGAAGAAAAAGGGCTCAATTTTTGGAGTTGAGCTTGATTTTTTTTGAGAATGAATGACTGTCTGGAGTGGATGGAAATATTTTGTGTCAATGGGACTCAAAGTAATCCAGTAAGGACATAACAGGTTTGTTTGAAGTACAGCTTTTCTGTTGTCTTTCAGGTACTGCTGGCCCAATACAAGGCAACTGGGAAGCTCTACGCTATCAAAGCCTTGAAGAAAAAAGATATTATTAGGAGAGACGAAATTGATAGGTGAGCTTTGTTTAGAGATGGTACTATTGCCAAAGGCTATGCTAACACACCTGTAATCAAATGTTAGTAGGTATGATGTGTACTGGTTGTGGCACTAGTAAGGTTATATGTGACCTTAAGGCTTGGGTAACTAAAATTGGGAATAAGGCAACTTAGAACAGTGCTGCTTTTTAGCTTCTGATGGAATAACACCCAAAGAACATGCTAAAACTCAAAGTTGGGAAGCATGTAAGATAAATATTGTACTAGTCTTCACTTTTAATTTCCCTAACTTAAGATGTAAAGATTTTCTTCTTCATCCTCTCTTTCTCAAAACAGTCTTTTCTGCCAAGGTTAAATATTGACATTTTCGTTCCTCAAATCCTTGCAGCTTGAACTGTGAGAAGCGAATATTTGAAGTGGTCAATTCTTCTGATCATCCATTCCTTGTGAACATGTTTGCATGTTTCCAGACACCTCATCATGCTTGTTTTGTGATGGAATACACTCCGGGTGGTGATCTTATGATGCGTATACATGAAGATGTTTTTCCAGAGCATATGGCACAGTGAGTTAGAATTAGCCTAGTTTCCAGGCACTATACATTTTTAACTTGATTCTCCTATATATTTCCTGATAACTATTTCTCTTTTTTAGGTTTTATACAGCCTGTGTAGTCTTGGGGCTCCAGTTCTTGCATGAGAAGAAAATTGTTTATAGGTAATGCAGCAAAGAATCAAGTATAAGACTTTTCAGCAACTTGAAAGTTTATTTTTCCTGTAGCTGTGTGTCTGGAGCTCGCTATCTTGCTAGGGTTTCTAAACTGTCTGTCAGTTTTCCCCATTGTCTGTTGCTATCGGTGTGTTCATCGTGCTTACAGAAAAGGAATCTCAAAGCTGTTTATGTGACACAGTGATGTGTTCAGCGGGCGGGCACCTATAAGTCACTGCTTTCTTTTTTGTTGTGATACTCAAGTAATTAGTCATGCTGTTGTGGGATGCTCTTTTCCAGATGAATAAACCCTGTCCAGTTCTAAGCTGCTTTGTGAGCCTTTTATTAAGAGGAAAATATCAATAAATTAAGGGCAATCTTCTAAATAATACTTTTTTTTTTTTTTAAACTAAATGTAGACTTCACTCAATTTAGTTTTTATTATCTTTACTAACATATGGCTTCTGCCTCCTGCAAAAAAAAAAAAAAAAGATGTTGGATGGCAATCCCCAGACTTCATCTACCATTTTCTTTCCTCCTCTTTGCCTGCAGGGACTTGAAATTGGATAATCTCCTTTTAGATGCTGAAGGATTTGTGAAGATTGCAGATTTTGGATTGTGTAAGGAAGGTGAGTGACTTTGGTGAAGCTGAAATTAAATGATCAGAACCAGTTTAGAATCTGGGCTTTAGTATTGTGTTTGCAAATACAAGTGCTGAGGTGAATTGTGTGCAATTTGTATGCATCCCCATCTTAAAAATAAAACAAAACCCACCAAAACCAAATAAAAGAAGCCCAACAAACCAAACAACAAAAACCCCTCACCTGTCTGTCCACAATGAACTTGGAAAGAGTACTTTTTCCTTTAATCTTTAGGAAACTTATGAAGGCGTTTACAATGTGCTTTGTAGTTCAAAAGAGCCAGAATGTAGGATACTACAAAATGTGTACTTGAGTAAACAAGCAATGGAATCAGCAGAAAGTTTCCAGTTTTGCTGTTTATTTAAACATTGTTTGTGTGTTTCTTATTTGGAGCTGTTAGGGGCCTCGTGTTTCATACTTTTTTATTAGCATTTGCATGCACTGATGGGAACCCTTGCCCAGTTAACAACATTAGGTTATCAAGTGATAAACTGTGTCTTTCAGAGGGTGAGGCTGCATGTGATCCATTTAGTCACGTCTGCTGGACTTTACCCAAGTGTGCTTTTCCTACAGGAATAGGTTTTGGAGACCGCACAAACACCTTCTGTGGCACCCCTGAATTCCTGGCTCCGGAAGTCCTGACAGACATCTCCTACACTCGGGCAGTAGACTGGTGGGGATTGGGTGTGCTCATTTATGAGATGCTTGTTGGTGAGGTAAGGCCACCTTTCTCTAAGAGGATCTTTCTAAGCACTCCTGGGGAGAGTAGTACCCAAGCACCTGAGATAAAATTTTGCTGAATGTAGCCAACTGTTTATTAGTACTTAAATTACATTTTTCTCATTCGTAATGATTGCCAGACACTAATTAATCCATACAACTCACTGCTATTCTCATCCCTATTTAATAGTGAGGAATGGGTGCTATATGGGTTAAATATAAAATGTTGCATTTGCAGGCACCATTCCCCGGAGATGATGAGGAAGAAGTCTTTGACAGTATTGTCAACGATGAAGTCAGATATCCACGATTCCTTTCAGCTGAAGCACTTTCTATAATCCGTAAGGTAATGGGCTTGATGGATTTCTGGGATCCTGAGGAATTGGCATGTACTGTAAGTGGATCCAGAGGGACTCTGCTGGGATCAAATAGCCTTTGTGTGTGTAATCTGGAGCTGCCTACACAGACTAAGGAAACATTTAAAATTTACACAGCTTTCCTTTCCTTCTCTTTACATAAATGCTATTCTTCTGTCTAAGGATGACTAAGCAGGCTTCTTACTGCTGTCTGTTGCTGCTGAGTCTGAAACAGAGAAGAGTTGATTCAAGGGCAGGAGTGTCAGAGTCATTCAGTGGAGGTGGCTTGATTCAATTGCTGAATGTGACCCAGTAGTCACAGATGCACAATTAAGATGAGATGCTTTATGCAGTTTATAGCAGGTACCTTATTGATGTTGGCAAGCTATTTACAAGGAACTTGGTCTGAGCTGTTACTAGTAGATTGTGACCTTGCCTGCAAAGTGAGAATGAGAAGATACTGATGGGTTCAGATCTTTTCTTTTGGTTTTTCTCTCTGGAACGTTATTTCTGTCCATCCTTGTTCCATTTGTTTAATTTTGAACTGATATTTCCTGCAGCTTCTTCGGAAATGTCCAGAGCGTAGACTGGGAGCAGGGGAAAGAGATGCAGAAGAGATTAAAATCCAGGCCTTTTTTAAGGTAGGAAATCACTTTATCCTCCCCCTCATCTCTTGTGTTTGACCTAAGAGTGATTTGCTTTCCATTAGTATTGAGGCATATTTCCATTTAGTTATCAGCTATCTCTGATAACTAATAACTAACTGAAGTGGTAGCTTCTGTTGTACCTTATTGTTCTATTCGGAATACATGTTCAGGTCATTTTTGAAATGACACCCCCCCAAGTGTGTTTTCTGGGATCTGTAAGGTTCCAGAGACCATTCGTTAATTCTGGTTGTGCTGCTTCTCTGTACAAGTATCTCTACTTTTTGAACATCAACAAGTCCCCCTTTTTAATTCAAACTGCAGCAGTGAAAGATCCCTATGACAATGATGCCAGTCGTTCTATTTGATGGCACCTGAATTTGGAGGATATACATGAATTCTAAGAGAATTGAAGTTAAGGACACATTTGCTTTTGGTGAAGGGTATATGCCTGTTGAAGGCAAAGGTGTTACCATTCCTCCTTGCCATTACCCATCCATCAGATGTTATTAGTCTTATAGCCCCTGGCTGGCTTTGCACTAAGTTTGAAAAGCACTTTGATATCAGCAGAAATTGCTGGGTAGTCAACAGATCCACCTGGTAACAGCTGTGCTTTAGTTCTGACCCTCCTAAATATAGTTTGAGCTGTAGCTTTGCTTCTTGATGTTCTGAAGAACAGTCTTAGACTGTAGGGAATCTCTGCACTGCCTGGCCTGCACCCACTGTGCTGTTTGGTTTGTGCCTTTTATCATTTTTTTTCCCCTCTCTCTCTCTCTTCCTCTTAATTTTTTATTTTATTTTTTACATTTGTTTTCATTACTAGAAATAAGGCATATTGCAAATGCTCTGGAACGGAGGCTGCAGCCCTCCCTCTTTACTTTCACATTTCATAATATTCATGTCAAGCTGGCCTGTTCACTTCCTTCTCTTACAGGGAATCAATTGGGATGCCTTGTTTGCCAGGACCCTGAAGCCCCCTTTTGTGCCCACTTTAAGAGATCCCACCGACATTAGCAACTTTGATGAAGAGTTCACATCACAAAAGCCAATCCTCACTCCTCCAGAGGAGGTTGCTCTCCTAACCCGTAAAGAGCAGACTGCCTTCAAGGACTTTGACTTTGTCTCCAGACACCTTTTAGATGTTTGATTCCCGTGCTGTAAGAACACGAACAGATTGCTACCACCTTGAGAGACTGTAGAGAGGACTGGGCATGGGCAATGGAAAAGTCAACAGAACTCCTAGATGCTGATGACCCCAAGATGGGAGTGTCCTGCAAGCTGAGTTCACCTAGTGTATTTTTTTCAGACTCATTTTTTGGAGGGATACTGGATGTCAATTATCTTTAAGAAGTAATTAACACTTGACTGGATGTATCTTCTGCTGCCATTGAATGTAGATGGAAATTTGGAATTTAGCTGGACTTACCGAAATCATATCATGTCTGCAACCCAAGTTACTCTGTGCAAAAAGCCTAAGTAAGTAGCAGAGCTTTTTTAAAGTGGCATAGTATCAGGGGGAATGGCCGCTTCTCCGCTCTGCATTCCCTCTTTATAATGATTTTATGCCTATTCCCATTCATAATTATATGTGTATGCCAGAGACAGAATGGATTTTAACACAACCAAGACAATGATGTTTGGGTTTGATGATGATCCGAGTGATCTATCTAAAGGAAAAGGAATGTCTCTCTACTTCTTTGAAGATGCTAAATCTTAGATACTGTTTTTAATCATATAAAAAAGCCACAGCTTTGCACATGCAGTAGGTTTTGGGGTGGCTGTTTTTTTTTCCTCTTTTCTTTTTTTTTTTCTTTTTTTTTTTTTTTTTTTCTTTTATTTTAATTTTTGTTTTTGTTGG